>JBBPBX010020954.1:0-42857 GCA_038048925.1 Garcialebias charrua | reverse complement strand
ACGAGCGGAAGTCCGCCCTCTTCTTCGCTGTGTCAAATAACGACATGGCGTCGGTGAAACTGCTGCTGGAGGCCGGAGCCATGGCCAACCAAGACCCGGTGAAATGTCTGCAGGTACCGCTGCAAGTCTGGAACAGAAAACATGTGAAGACACTTTGGCACCAGGAGCAGAACTGTTCAGGGTTCCTCTCGTGTCCCAAGTTGATACTTTTCTTGGTCTGCCATGTTTCCTCTGGTCTGTTCAGTCGTTTCCTTTGGATCCATCAAAGATCGTTCATTTTCAGGTGGCGCTCCGTCTGGGCAACTACGAGTTGATCAACTTGTTGCTGCGGTACGGCGCCAACGTGAACTACTACTGCAGGATAAACACGACTCACTTCCCCTCTGCGCTGCAGTACGCCCTCAAAGACGAGGTGATCCCACTGTCCCCACAGCGACACGCTGAGTTGGACCGAGCGTGATCTGTGCATTCTGTCTGCTCAGGTGGTCCTCAGGATGCTGTGTAACTATGGTTACGATGCGGCGCGCTGCTTCGACTGTCCCTACGGCGACCGCTCACACGTTCCTGAGGACTACGAGGGATGGACCTGCACCGTGATCAAAGACACGCTGGTAACAGGAAGCTTTTACCGGAGACGTTTTACGCTCCTGTTCTCAATTTCCATTTGTCTGATTCGACATTTCTGACGTCAAACGTTACAAAGACTGAACAATAATTCTTTTAAACCTGTAGATTATCAAACTAAACGAGTTTAAATCCAAACCTTTTATGAAACATTTTGTGAGACGTGATGAGGCTCTGGATCTGTGTTGAAGATGACGCTCAGCTACTACCACACGAGCATTATATCTGTCGCTTTAAGTTAAAGGTAAATGACAATCAGTTGTAGATTTTCATACAAAAATCTTTTTTCTGGAAGCTTTTATCAATTTGATCAAGAGTTTCATGAGATATTTTGCTAACAGACAAACAGCGTTGATGCCAGCAGTTTGTTCGAGGATTTTAGGCAACGTAGTACCCCCCGATTTACGAACGAGTTAGGGAGATAAGAACGGTTCGCAGCTCGATTCTGCCGTAGCTAGGGGGTGAAATTAGCGGAGCGCACGCACACATTTAAGCATGTACAGTAGTGTACTGTAATGTTAAACATTGCTATTCACATTTACAGAATAAATAAAAATATATTTTCTTACTTTGAGATGGTCAAAGCCGACATCTTAGGTTGCCATGCGTTGATTGTTGTCGGGCCGAGCAGCGCGGCGGCCGGCAAGCTAACCACGGCAGCTGCTCAAGGCCTGTGTTAGCTTCTGCTAGCCAGGCCATGGGCTGGTGTTGGAGCGGCGGCGCGATCGGCGATCAATCTGCAGCTGCTGCTCCAGCCTGAGACGTCCACAGAGCTCACAGAGCGATTCCAGCTAGTAATTAATCCATATGAAGCCATCCTGGTCACCAGTGTTCAAAGGCCGGCTCCCGTGTTAGCTCCCGTGTTAGCTTCTGGAGCTAGCCAGGCCGGAGGTGTTCGCGCGGCGGCCTGGCACGATCGGCGATAAATCCGCTGCTGCCTGAGACATCCACAAAGTTCACAGAGACGTTTCCAGCTAGTAATTAATCCATATGAGGCCATCCTGGTCACCAGTGTTCAAAGGCCGGCTCCCGGCAGCTAACCTAAAATGGCGTCCGGTGTTCTACATTAATTTGTGACCGGAGACCCCCGTGACTGAACCTAAAATGGCGTCCGGTGTTCTACATTAATTTGTGACCGTGTAAACTGAAGACCTACTTCCTGCTGCCCAAGATTGCTCAAAAATGATCAGAAATGATCATTTTTATCATAATTATTATTTATAAAGCCTTTAAAACAACCACATCTGCAACAAAGTGATGTACACATGAAATTAAGAACATTTAAACACAAAAAAATAAATAAAAAAAATATATATTTTTTTAATACAGTAATTTCATATTTTTATTAAATATGATACGTTTGTAGGTCCCGTTGTTCGTAGGTCGATGGAGTCGTAACTAGGGGGTTTGCTGTATTGTGGATGACTTTTAGCTGCTTCTCCGCCACATTTGAGCTCACTGTCTGTTGATGTGGCTGAGTTGGAGCCATGTTTGTGTTTAAAGCGGATCAGCTAAAAAATGTGTTTAGTTTAATATGCACATGTGTAGCAGTGTGATGTTGTTACACTAGATTGTCAAGTGAAAATCTATTCCAGTAAGAAATTACGAGTATCTGCAGCTTTTATTTTGAAAAGACGACAGATCCATTTCCAAAACAGCGGGTCACTTCCTGTTTCAAAACTATTCTTTTTATTTAAATTGAATGTGTTCAGAACGAAACTGTGAATTATTATTGTTACTGTGGAACATTTTGAGTTCTTTGATTGTTGTTTTGAGTGTCAGTTGGGGTTAAGAAAGAGAAATATTAATGGATCATACCATTATAACTCATGAAAAGTTCTGCACGATCTCTTTCGCGCCCCTTGCTGCACAGACTCTCATGGGAGCAGGTACGAATTTCTGTTTTCTGTGTTCAATAAGTGTATTTAAAGCCTAAGAAATTATCATTCTACTACTGTTCTTGTAAAATAATGTGCTTTGGGACACTTAAATGTTGTTTAATAGTGTTGGAACTGTGTAAATAGTTAGCTAATAAATATCACATGAAGCACTGTTAAGCCATGTGCTGAAAACAGTATTTGTTCATGAAAACAGGCGCTGCGGAACTGTGAGGAGAAAAAGCCTGTTTTTGATTGCTGTTTTCTGCTGATTGGGTGCAGGTATGTGATGTTTTGTTGCTTTTGATCTGGAATTATTTTATTTTGTTTTATTTATGTACTGTCTCAGATTGTTATGTTATCTTTGGGTTTGTGATTAATTATTGTAATTACTTTTATTTTATTACGTGTTATTCCACACGCACGCCCTTGCTGCACAGACTCTCATGGGAGCAGGCGCTGCGGAACTGTGAGGAGAAAAAGCCTGTTTTTGATTGCTGTTTTCTGCTGATTGGGTGCAGGAGCAATAAATGAGCATTCCAAGCAGATGTCGTCTGGCTGTTATTGCACACAAGACACAACGCAGAATCAACTACGCTACAAAACTGGTGCCGTGACCCTTCGACTGGTCAGCTGAAGCAGACCACCGGTGTTGCTGGACGACGTCTGTTGGTTCCATCTGCGCCTTGGAGTCGCTGTCCGTGTGGAGTTCCTTGGACACTGTGGTTGGGAACCTCTCATTTCTATTTTTTTATTCTGGACAGGTTCCTGTTTCATTCCCATAAAGAGTAACAGTGAGGTCTCCCCATGGAGGGTCGCAATGTGAATGAAATGTCAACTCCTAGTCATGGGGTATTATCCATTGGTAGGGGGAGAGGGGTTTTGCAGTTTGCTACCCCAGGAAACCCAGGTGTTTTGGGCTCAGACATTTCTGAGTCTGGGAGGAAAAAGGGGTTTGATGACTTCACTAGTCAGACTTTAAGTTTCACTCCGGGACTGAGCCCAGTGATTCCCTCATCCTGTCCTGCATTTTCACCTGATGGAGAAGCTGCCTCCATTCAATTAACAGATTTAATCAGGACCATTGGGTCAGAAATAGGAGAGTCCATCAAGATGTCGTTGATGCAGAATGCTGTGTCAGAGCCTCCACCTGCATCAATCCCGGATCACAACAAGGACACTTCACAGTCATTTCAAGGTGGTAATACTGTTATTGATGCATCAAAACTTAATCTTGTATTACGCTCTGATTTTGATGTTCCACCCTATTTTAGGGGTGACAAAACTGATAAATGTTCTGTTTTCGAGTGGGAAGACCTCATGCAGGCCTACCTTAGACAGAAACAGTCCACTAAGGCTGAACAGGTTGAAGTGGTTATGAACAGATTGATGGGGAGGGCAAGAGATGTCACTAGAGTTTGGATGCGCAGTAATGCAAAAGCTACAGATGTTGCTGTAATATTTAGTATTCTCAGACAACATTTTGGAGACACAGTCCATTCAGATCTGCCTCTAGCGGATTTCTACGCTAGCACACCATACACAAACGAGGGACCTCTTGATTACTGGATACGGCTTAACAAAGCTGCAGAGGTTGCTGAACGATGCTTGGCTAGTAAGGGGGACTCAATGACTGACCTGAGTTCACATTTGGTGCTCATGTTTATTCGCCATTGTCCGGACAGAGAGCTGGCACTGGTTTTTAAAACAAAGCCTTCTCGCGATTGGACAGCTAGTGAAGTTCAAGACCATTTAGATGAGTATTTAAGGGACCATGCAGTTGTTCGGAGCCGTGAGAAACAGAAAGTGGGGGTTACCGAGCCTTCACACGTGGGTGTAGCTGCCAATGAACAAACTGTGTTGCCCATTTCTAAAAATGTTCCAGAGCCAGAGAGCTACAAAACAGCTTTTGAAAACACCACGATGGACAGGGTCTTGAGTCTTTTGGAGAAAGCGCTGATCAGCAACACTCAGGCTATAAGCAACAGGCCCAATAAGCAAATCTCCAGACAATCACGGGAATGTCAGGTTTGTGGCAACCGGCAACATGACACTAGGTCACATTGTAGGATGCACAGATTATGTTTTCGATGTTTCTCTCCAGAGCACATCAGTGTTCACTGTTCTAAAACTCAGAAACCTCAAACGCACCCGATTGGTCAGGGACAAGCGGATTCGCTTCAGGAAAACTAGATGGCCTTCATTTAGCGGGGGACGGTGTGGGCCTTTCTAGTGTTTCCTCCAATATTGACAATGACATCCAAACTGTTTACATGATGGCTTGCAACACAGTATCTAATGATAAAACTGTAATTTTTCAAAATGTGGCAAAACTACCCATCAGTGACAGCCTGTTTTTCACTACAGTGCTAGTTGGCAACAAGATTGAGCTACGGGGGATGTTAGATAGCGGATCTATGGCTACATCTGTACGTGCAGACATAATCCCTCAGTTGCGTGAGGCAGGAGTGGTGATGGGAGATGTAATCCCTCCCACTAACATTGTTCTTGTTGGGTGTGGTGGCAAACAGACTGTTCCGGTGGGAATCTGTGAACTGCAACTTAAACTGTTTGGGTTTGATTATGTTGTCCCGGTTTTAGTGGTTGATGGTCAGGCTGATGAGCTCATTGTGGGCACAAATGTGATGAAACCGCTCATCAAACAGTTTAAGTCTAATGAGGCCTATTGGCGGATACTGAGTAGACCTGACTCGACATGTTTGGATGAAAATAGTCAGTTTGTCAGTTTTTTGGCCAATCTTGAAAGGTGGAGGGGGGAGGAAATCCCAGAGAAAGTTGGGACTGTCAAACTGACCAAGGCCGTGACTCTTGAACCTATGAGTGAGCATGTGGTGTGGGGCCGCCTTCCACCTAAGACTGAACTCTCTGTGGGAAGTACTGTTGTTGTCGAACCGAGCACTTCACGTTGTGTGCACCGTAGTGTTATGGTTGGCAGAGTAGTTACTCCACTGTGGGGAGGAGGGTGGCTTCCTGTGAAAATCATCAATCCTACTATGTCTCCAATTGTGTTGAGAAGGAACGCTAAGGTGGCTGATGTGTATCCATGCATTGCTTTGGAAGATTTTGATGGTGGTACGGACGCGAGGGTGCATCAGAATGTGTGTAAAGTGGACAGTTCTCATGGCAGCCTTACAGCTGAGTCATGTTGCAGTGTTAAGACAAAAGTTGGACCTGGCAAATTGGCCGATTTGGGGCTGCAGGATCTATCTGTTAGTGACTGTGAAGTTTCTGAACATTGGCGAGAGAAGCTGACTGACTTGGTGGTAAAGTATGAAGATGTGTTTTCAAGACATCACTTGGATTGCGGCAAAGCTGCCGAATTCTGCCATCGCATCAGACTTACTGATGAACGCCCTTTTCGTCTGCCTTATCGTAGGCTTTCTCCTGCTCACTACCAAAAGTTGAAAGAAACTTTAGATGACATGGAAGAGCGTGAAATTATCAGAAAGTCAAGCAGTGAGTATGCTTCTCCACTTGTTCTTTGCTGGAAGAAAAATGGTGACTTGAGGTTGTGTACAGACTTCAGGTGGTTGAACGCTCGTACAGTCAAAGATGCGCACCCTTTACCACACCAAGCTGACATCCTGGCAGCATTGGGAGGTAACGCATTCTTTAGCTCAATGGACTTGACTTCAGGATACTACAATGTCCCACTTCACGAAGATGATAGGAAGTACACTGCTTTCTCATCTCCTCTCGGATTACATGAGTATAACCGAATGCCACAGGGTCTGTGTAACAGCCCGGCTACTTTCATGCGAATGATGCTCACGATCTTTGGTGACCAGAACTTTTTAAGCCTGCTTTGTTACTTGGATGATCTGTTGGTTTATGGAAAGTCTGAGGAGGAAAGCCTGCAGAGGCTTGAGATGGTGTTCCGACGGTTAAGAGAACATAACCTAAAACTGTCCCCATCCAAGTGTCAGTTTTTAAGAAAGTCTGTGAAGTTCTTAGGTCACATTGTTACGAGAGACGGAATTGCAACAGACCCTGAAAAAGTGCAGGCAATTGCAGGCGTGTCAGAAGCAGATCTTATGGAACCTGATGGCACTACGCCATCTCCTAAGAAGATTCGCTCTTTCCTAGGCATGGTGGTGTATTATCAGCACTACATTGAGAACTGCTCTGTGATTGCCAAGCCATTATTCCAACTGACTACAGGGACGGCCAAGCCACGGAAGGGGAAGGGTAGGAAGAAGCAGGGTTTGGCGCGTAAGCTTGTTGCGGCTGATTGGACCCTGGAGTGTAGCGAAGCATTTAGAACTTTAAAAGCTGCGTTGACAGAGCAGGTTCTTCTTGCCCACCCTGACTTTACAAAGCCTTTTTTGCTCTCTGTTGATGCGTCATCTTCCGGATTAGGAGCTGTGTTGTCACAAGTACAAGATGACCACAAGATTGCGAGGCCCATTGCCTTTGCTAGTAAGTCCTTGAATCATGCGCAGTCCAAATACCCTGCTCATAGGCTCGAGTTTCTCGCCATGAAATGGGCTATTCATGATAAGTTTAGTCATTGGTTGCGCGGACATAAATTTACTGTTTGGACTGATAACAATCCTCTGAAGTACATTCTTACCAAGCCGAAGCTGGACGCTTGCGAACAGAGATGGGTGGCCAAGCTGGCCCCCTTTGACTTTGACATTCAGTATATTCCAGGGCCGCGAAATATTGTGGCAGATGCACTGAGCAGGGAACCATTCGCTCAACACAAGATGATGCACCGTTTGACGAGGACTCCATACAACACGTTGTTGGAAGGAGCCAGAGGTTTGTTGGTGGAAGACGTTCAAAACATGTTTCGTCTTTCCCAGGAAGAGTCTGCGGATGAGAAGTGCAAACTCACTTCTCCGACCCAGGGCTCTGTTTCAGGCAGTGTGGACATTATGGACAGCGGTGGGAGAGTTTCTCGTGATGAGGTGTCAGCCTTACTTAAGTCTCACCGTTGTTGGAGTGAAGGTGCGAAAATGAGGGCAACCTGCTACACACAGCAGCTGGAAAAACTGTCTCCAGTGGGGCAGAGCCCACTGCCTGTCCTCACTCATGAGGAGTTGTATGATAAACAGTGTCAGGATCATGTAGTCAGCCGGGTTTCCTTTTATGTGAACAGGGGAAGTCGTCCATCCCGACGTGAGCGTGTCCATGAATCTCGGGAGACAAATCGTACATTGCGACAATGGGGTAAACTCACGACCCGGCTGGGCGTGTTGTACCGCGTTTCTAAACATGTGGTGAGCAAGAAGAAAGTGTTCCAATTTGTGGTTCCAGTTGCGTTGAGAGGCCAGGTGTTGAAAGGGGTGCATGATGATGCAGGCCATCAAGGTCAGCAGCGCACACTGTGGCTTGCCAGACAACGTTTTTACTGGGATTCGATGGAACATGATGTCAAAGAATATGTGAGTCATTGCAAGAGGTGTGTCTTGAGCAAAGCACCAGAACCTGAGGCCAGGGCTCCACTTGTTTCTGTTGTCACATCAGCACCGCTAGAACTAGTTTGTATTGACTTCTGGTCTGCAGAGGATGTCAATAACAAGTCCATTGACGTTCTAGTGGTGACGGACCATTTTACCAGACTAGCCTGTGCTTACCCATGTCCAAATCAGTCTGCCAAATCAGTGGCTCGCGTGTTATGGAATAATTTTTTTTCCATATACGGGTTTCCAGCTTGTATTCACTCTGACAGAGGGGCTAATTTCGAAAGCTCCCTCATTGCCGAGCTACTCCAGATGGCCGGTGTTCGTAAGAGCCATACCACACCATATCATCCTGCGGGAAATGGCCAGGCTGAACGTCTAAACCGCACTCTGGGTAGTATGATCCGTGCGTTGCCTCCTCGAGCAAAGGAAAAATGGCCTCAGATGCTAAACACACTGACTTTTGCCTATAACTGCACGGTTCACGAAACCACAGGTTTTCCGCCTTTCCTTTTAATGTTTGGTCGAACCCCTAGGTTACCTGTTGATGTGATGTTTGGAAGTGTTCTCTTGGATGGAGAGACTGCTGACATGGACAAATATGTTCAGTCATTGCGCACAGATCTCAGGGAAGCAATAACTTTGGCTCAGCAGCATGCTGAGAAGCAGCAATTGAGACAAGCTGAGGTGTATAACCGAAAGGTTAAGGGACATTCTTTGGAGAAGGGAGACAGAGTATTGATGGCTAACAAAGGGGAACGAGGAAAACGAAAATTGGCTGATCGTTGGAAAGATACGGTTTACATTGTGGTCCATAAAAACAGTGAACTGAACACCTATGTTATCCGTCATCCCATCACAGGACGAGTTAGGACAGTTCATAGGAATCTGATCATGCCTGTAAACTTTTTGCCTTTGCCATCATGGGATGATTCTGTATCTCAGGCTTCTCTTTCAAACACAGTTTCAGAGGGTGAGTCGTCAGATGACGTGGTTCCCGGTGAACGGGACAGTGATGCCCGAACAGCTCACTGGATTTCCTCCCTTCCAGAGTCTAGTGTGGTGATGACCACAGGCGAAGTGACAGTAGTTAGAGAACCTGAAGCTATTGGAGGGAACGATGGTAGCATTCAGAGTACAGGGGTCATGTCTTCCTGTGGGGATCATAGGAGTGTTTTGGATGGGGTAGCTCATGGGTCAGAGAGCTCACACTCTGAAGATAACACTAGCGACCAGCTTTCAGACTCTGTTGGCATAAGTTTACACCCGAGTGACACTATTGGTACAACTAAGGCCGTTAGTGGTTCAAATGTGTCTGGATGTGACCCAGTCGCTTCGGTTGTCCAAGGGGGAGGGATACGGACGAGACTAGGTAGATTTATCAAACCTGTTAACAGGTTAATTCAGACAATGTCCACACAAAGAGTTAAAATTTTGTCATAGGGCCATTTATTTTGTGTTATTTTTTTTCTTTTCTTGGTAATGGGATTTTTTTTTTTATCCTCTTTTACTGGGGTCTGGTCATAATTTTATTTAGGTTGTCCATCGTACTGGACACATTTGAGTGATTTTGGGTGTACTCTATGATAGATGTGTACGTGGCATGTCTTCTATGGTGAGGTGGGGACTTAGCTACCCCTCATCTCCCCTAATTCTTCATTGAATAGCTCTATGCTGGTCGACCATTTTGGTCTTGTAGGGAGGGTATACTTGGGTCACATGTAATGTCATGACCAGATAAAAAAAAAAAAAAAAAAATTGAGTATGTTATCATTGTTTATTTTGGTTGTTTTGTTTTTGTTGTGGTATTTTTTTTTATTATTTGGTTAAGATGCACAATCTAGTGTAAAACAGTGGAGGTGAATGTAGCAGTGTGATGTTGTTACACTAGATTGTCAAGTGAAAATCTATTCCAGTAAGAAATTATGAGTATCTGCAGCTTTTATTTTGAAAAGACGACAGATCCATTTCCAAAACAGCGGGTCACTTCCTGTTTCAAAACTATTCTTTTTATTTAAATTGAATGTGTTCAGAACGAAACTGTGAATTATTATTGTTACTGTGGAACATTTTGAGTTCTTTGATTGTTGTTTTGAGTGTCAGTTGGGGTTAAGAAAGAGAAATATTAATGGATCATACCATTATAACTCATGAAAAGTTCTGCACGATCTCTTTCGCGCCCCTTGCTGCACAGACTCTCATGGGAGCAGGTACGAATTTCTGTTTTCTGTGTTCAATAAGTGTATTTAAAGCCTAAGAAATTATCATTCTACTACTGTTCTTGTAAAATAATGTGCTTTGGGACACTTAAATGTTGTTTAATAGTGTTGGAACTGTGTAAATAGTTAGCTAATAAATATCACATGAAGCACTGTTAAGCCATGTGCTGAAAACAGTATTTGTTCATGAAAACAGGCGCTGCGGAACTGTGAGGAGAAAAAGCCTGTTTTTGATTGCTGTTTTCTGCTGATTGGGTGCAGGTATGTGATGTTTTGTTGCTTTTGATCTGGAATTATTTTATTTTGTTTTATTTATGTACTGTCTCAGATTGTTATGTTATCTTTGGGTTTGTGATTAATTATTGTAATTACTTTTATTTTATTACGTGTTATTCCACACGCACGCCCTTGCTGCACAGACTCTCATGGGAGCAGGCGCTGCGGAACTGTGAGGAGAAAAAGCCTGTTTTTGATTGCTGTTTTCTGCTGATTGGGTGCAGGAGCAATAAATGAGCATTCCAAGCAGATGTCGTCTGGCTGTTATTGCACACAAGACACAACGCAGAATCAACTACGCTACACATGCAGCGACTGATACTGAAAGTTTCATTAAAATCCATCTGTGGTTTGTGAGATATTTTGCTAACAGTTTATGCTCGGATGACTCTCAGCTACTTTCAGGACAGATTTTGCCATACCACTTTATTTATACTGTAAAGCACTTTACTTCCAGCTTTCCCAAACCGCACCGCAGGTCTGCAGTCGTCCACGACCGTTCCCATCGTGCAATTCAGCTCGAACAACAGCTGGTTTATTGAGGTCACAGCTCGAGTCGTTCTGAGCAGGAAGTTTCGACAGCGCGTTGATTGCCACGGAAGTCTTCCTTAGTTACTTCCAGCTAAAGTAACTAAGTAGCTCAGGTTGAATGAAAGCTCACATAATTTGGACGAATTGGACTCAGACAGCACCTGGACTCAAGGCTAAACAGTAAAAGTACACTGTAGCCTGCCCTGAAAAATAAATAAATCAACTAATCTAATCGGGACACCCCAAGTAACCTTGAACAAAGGCTGACTGCAAATCTCTCCTGGAGTCTGAAGCTACTGGAAAGAACTGTCGCTCCCCCCCCCACCCCCGAGAGCTCTCTGTGTGCATTCAGATGAGCGGCTGAGTCCATCTGCAGAACTGTGCTCTATCTGGACGATTGCTCACAGACTTATCTCACTGCTCCGCCACCAAAATGCAACATGTGATTTGTCTTATCTGTGCTTGAGCTGGTAGAGTTTTTTGACTGTATCATAGAATGTCCTAAGACAAAATGTGATAGATTTTTTTTTTGAATACCAATGATTATCCTATTGTAACCTTCCTTTTTTTCCATATCTGATTGTTTGGTGGCGCGGATTAATTTATGCTGCGGCTTCCGTGCGTACGTCCCCTCTTAAGGATGGTGCGTGCGCCAATTGCAATGTTTTGTGCCCCGGTACAACGACGATGCCAATAAAGATATATTCTATTCTATTTAAACAGTGACAGTGTACACCAAAGGGCTGTACAGGGACAGACAGACCAAGCACACAGCAACAAACTACATAACGGGAAACCGAATATAGAAACAAACAAACAATAGTGAATAACAACAACAACATGACCAACACAGTGTGATGCACAGATCACACAGTGCTGAAAGCCAGGGAACCGTAGTGTGTTTTAAGCGAGATTTAAAAACTTTGAGGGAGGGGCCTGTCTGACAAGCAGAGGTAACTCGTTCCAAAGTCTTGGGCCTTTGACAGAGAAGGCCCGGCCCCTGTCACCTCTGCGCTTGAGACGGGTTCCTGGAACTGTGAGAAGCAACTGGTCTGCTGACCTGAGAGAACATGGTGGGACATACGGCTGGAGCAGATCAGTAGTGATATGTTTAGTGATATATAGACATACTGGTACAGTACAAGAGCATTTTGATTTGGATTCGAAGGTGAACCGGTAGCCAGTGCAGGGAGACCAAAATAGGTCTAATGTGCTCTCTTTTGCCCGTACTGGTTAAAAATGGGGCTGCTGCATTTTGGACCAGTTGTAGTCATGCAGTGGAGGTCTGACTGATACAAAAAGGAGCGAGTTGCAATAGTCGAGCCTGGATGTAATGAATGCATGAATTACTGTTTCCAGGTTATTTTTGGACAATATGGGCTTTAGACAGTCGCCTCAGCTGGAAAAAACAGGATTTAAAGACAGTGTAAAGTGAATTTCAATATTTTCTTCAATAAACATTATAAATGTCATAATTGTAATCTTGTAAATGAGTAAAAAGTCTCAAAATTGTAGCTCAATTAATTTTGGAGTTATAGATCAAACTTTGTTTAAAGATATGTCTGCTTCAGGATTTTTTAGGCGTGGTTTAAATGTGACCGCGTTTCGTCACGCGGTCTAAAGCCCCACCCCCTGCAGCTCCAGCCGTATAAATTCGTTCTTCGCATCGGTGGAGCCATTCACTCGCGAATCGCAGATAGCATCAGATAGCAATAGCATAGATATTTTGTTCATTGTTAGCTAGCTAATCAATTATGCCTCGTTCCTGCATCTTCCCTGGATGTCGCAATGGTCAGGGCACCCGCTTGGTGACTTTATTTAATTTATTTTATTTACTTGATCTCTGCTGCTGTCAGCCGCGGACACACAGAGTGGACCTCACATCCCCCGCGCGCAGCCACTGACACACAGAGTGGACACACCGTCCCCCGCACACAGCCACTGACAAACAGAGTGGACACACCGTCCCCAGAGCACAGCCACTGACACACAGAGTGGACACACCGTCCCCGCGCAGAGCCACTGACAGAGTGGACACACCGTCCCCGCGCACAGCCATTGACAAACAGAGTGGACACACCGTCCCCAGAGCACAGCCACTGACACACAGAGTGGACACACCGTCCCCAGAGCACAGCCACTGACACACAGAGTGGACCTCACGTCCCCCGCGCACAGCTGCTGTTATGTATCTGTGTGATTTCACATTGTGTGCTCACATTCTAAGAAAATAAAAAGTTTGACGAATATTTTGCTGACAATTGCTTTTCACTGACCTCTTTGGTTTCCTATATTTTTATCTGGAGGTTCAAATGAGTAGGGCTGGAGAACTCCTATTAGGCTGCCAGCCTTCGCGAACATCTTCAGGGGGCAGGACACGGGGGCAGTACTGCGCTGAAACCACGCCCACGCGCTGACACGCCCCCAGCGTTTCAGACCAGGGCACAATTATGTTTTTTCATTATTTTTGAGACTTAATTTTATAAGGAAAACAATGTTTTTAATCAGTCAGATTTATATGGGTGATTAATAACACATATTTATGCCGTGTGACAAACTCAAAACACACATTTAATTTCACTTTACACGGTCTTTAAAGACCGTGTAAAGTGAAATTAGATTTGTGTTTTTAGTTTATCACATGGCATAAATATGTGTTATTAATCACCCATATAAATCTGACTGATTAAAAACATTGTTTTCCTTATAAAATTAAGTGTCAAAAATCATGAAAATACATTATTTTCCCTTAGTCTGGAACTGTGGGGGCGTGTCAGCACGTGGGCGTGGTTTCAGCGCAGCACTGCAGCTCAGAGAGCAAGTAGGAGGACTCTCTCGCTCAGAGCTGAACTGTGTGGGAGGAGGAAGACAGGTTCATCAGTAAACCTGCTCTGTTTGCTCCTTTTTCCAAGAGTTACGCTGTTTTTAGTGCACAAACAACTCTGGTTTTATTTTTAAAGTTGAGGACGCAACTATAATTCATAACTCCGCTGTTATGTGTTTAGAAGATGAGCGGACTCGCGCGGCTGCACCGGTCCGACCCGACACATCGCATGCGGGGGCTGTGTTGGTGATTAAGATAAAGAGGGCTGTGTTGGTGATTAAGATAAAGAGTAATCACGTTGATAACTAAGTATGCAATGGACCTGTCGCATTTTCTTAGCAAAAAAGGAGCTTGTGAACTTGTAGGGCACAGGCTTAGCAATAAAAAAAAGAAAGAAAGAAAAGAAACAGGAAAGGCGGCGGCGGTGTCCGGAGGCTGAGGAGGGAGACGGTCAGTAGCAGGTGCCCTGACCATTAAAACATCCTGGGAAGATGCAGGAACGAGGCATAACAGGCTAACAATGAACAAAATATCTATGCTATTGCTATCTGATGCTATCTGCGAGTCGCGAGTGAACGGCTCCACCCATGCGAAGAACAATTTATATGACTGGAGCAGCAGGGGGTGGGGCTATACTAATGAGGACCGCGTGACGAAACGCGGTCCCGTTTAAAACACGCCTAAAAAATCCTGAAACACACATGTCTTTATACACAGTTTCATGTATAACTTCAAAATTAATTGAGCTACAATTTTGAGACTTTTTACTCATTTACAACATTACAATTATCACATTTATAATGTTTATTTAAGAAAATGTTGAAATTCACTTTACACGGTCTTTAACAATCATGTTTACATGACTGTGTTGGGTTTCAAAGAAGGGTCAAGTATCACTCCCAGATTAGTGACTCTTTGTTTCACTAACGGTGCCAGAACAGACAGGTTGATGCAGTGGTTGGTGATTGTGTCATTGGGAGGAAACAACATAACTTTAGACTTCTTCTCGTTGAAACTTGAGAAATTTAAAGCCATCCAGTCTTTGATGTCAGCCAGGCAGTCCAGCAAAAGTTAAATAGAGCGAGTACCGTTAAGTCTGAGGGGGAAGTAGATTTGACAGTCGGCGTAGAAATGAAAAGGTATGTTATGTTTCCGGAAAATAGCACCTTGTGGCAGCAGGTATAATGGAAATAAAAGGGGACCGAGGATGGACCCCTGCGGTACCCCCCATTTAAGCGCTGCCGAAGCTGAACTAAAATCTTTGATGGAGACACAAAAAGATCTGTCAGCGAGGTAGGATCTAAAAATAAAAAAATGGCAGATTTTTAGTCATGGTTGTGTTTGCTGAGGTAGCTTGGCTGTGGCGGCCATCTTGAATGGGACTGACTCAGGATATTGACAAACGAGCAAACGCAGATATTTGTGCAAAACATTCTAAATAAAATCTATAAAGATCATTTCAAAATGTGAGTTATATTTTAGGTTGTATTTTCTCCTTTATATGCCAAGTTTTAATTAAAGGTGTAGATTCCTTTTTAGAAATTATTTGAAAAATGTTTCTTTTGATTCCTAACAGTAAAGTGGTGAGACACGATTAGAGTTAAACTGAGGAGAACACGAGGCTCGATCCTGTGACACAAACCTGAAGAAAGACAGATTTAAACTAATGGTTTCAAAAAATATTAGAGCTGTGATTCTCACAGTTAGCCTGGAGCTCCTGCGGTCAAACAAACTACTTTTGGACGTTAGATTATTTAATTTAAAAATGGCTGCTAATGACATATTTTCCTTATAATTTCAGCAAAAGTCAACAATAGTAATCTTTGTAAAGCAGCGATAGTCGGGTCGTCAGTCTTTATCGCTGTAATTTTTTGTAGCAAATGATGAAAATGTTGAAAACGCAGAGTTAAATTTGTGTGTTCTTGGTTTTAATTTGGAGTTCCTGTAAAACTTCCACACTCGTTTGTAAAATGAGCTGCAAAACGACAAGTGGAGTTTAAAAGCGTTTAAAAACAGACGTGCAGCTCTTCTGTCCCTGCAGTTCTGTGAGGTCATCACAGTCTCCTGGCTGAAACACCTGTCAGGTCACATGGTCCGCGTCCTGCTGGATTACCTGGATCATGTGACCCTGTGCTCCAAGCTGAAGGCGGTGCTGGCGGAGCAGGAGCAGTGGGCTGATATCTGCAGAGTTCAAGGTGAAGGAAACACTAACATCAGATCAGGAGACAGGAAGCACCAACCCGCCGCTCTCCTTCCTGTCGTCCACAGAAAACACCCGCTGTCTGCAGCACCTCTGCCGCCTGCGGATCCGTCGGTGTCTCGGTCGACTCCGGCTCCGGTCCCCGGTCTTCATGAGCTTCGTGCCGCTGCCAGAGCGGCTGAAGGACTACATCCTGTACCGGGAGTACGAGTTGTGGAGGCCGCCGGGCTGAGCCCCGCAGAGCGCAGGAGTCCAGAATCCAGTTCATCTTAAATACGACAAAATGAAAACTGCTTGATTTGTCCAATGTTTTCACTCAGGGGTGGACAAAAAGTCACACTGGGAGACAGGACAGGGTAACAAGACACCTCTTAATACAGCCCCCCAGAGGTACTTAATCACCCCATACGTACTCTGTAAGTACAGCCAAAGGTATCCTGTAATTACACTGGAAATAATAATAATAATAATGAATTCAATTTATAACGCGCTTTTCATTAGTGAAAATCTCAAAGCGCTACACACATTGAATGCTACACACATTCATACACCGGTAGTGGCAGACTACCATGCAAGGTGCTTTCCAGTCCTACCGGGAGCAACTCGGGGTTAAGTGTCTTGCCCAAGGACACAACGACGCATGGTGTGGGGAACCGGGATTCGAACCGCCAACCTTCCGATCGGGGGACGACTGCCATTACCACTACGCCACGGCCGCCCCTAGAAGTAACCCCAAAGTACCAAATACCCTGTAGATACTCTCATAAATACCCTGTCATTGCCTTGTTTGTACCCCTGAAAATACCCTGTACATGTCCTGAAAATACTCAGTACATGTCCCAAAAGTACCCCGTACTGCCCTGAAAGTACCCCGTTCCTGCCCTGAAAGTACCCCGCAATGCCCCGACAGTACCCCGTACATGCCCCGAAAGTACCCTGTAATGCCCCGACAGTACCCCGTACATGCCCCGACAGTACCCCGTACATGCCCCGACAGTACCCCGTACATGCCCCGACAGTACCCCGTACATGCCCCAAAAGTACCCCGTACATGCCCCAAAAGTACCCCGTACATGCCCGGAAAGTACCCCGTACATGCCCCGACAGTACCCCGTACATGCCCCAAAAGTACCCCGTACATGCCCCAAAAGTACCCCGTACATGCCTTGACAGTACCCCGTACAAGCCCCAAAAGTACCCTGTACATGCCCCGAAAGTACCCCAGTAAGTACCTAGTAAGTACTTTGTCTATACCCAGTAAGTACCCTGTCAGTACACAGTAAGTACCATGTCAGTACCCAGTAAGTACTCTGTCTATACCCAGTAAGTACCCTGTCAGTACCCTGTCAGTACCCAGTAAGTATCCTGACAGTACCCTGTCAATTCCCAGTAATTACCCGGTCAGTACGCTGTCAGTACCCAGTAAGTACCCTGACAGTACCCTGTAAGTACCCAATAAGTACCCTAAGTACCCTCTCAGTACCCTGACAGTACCCAGTAATTATCCTGACAGTACCCTGTCAATACCAGTAAGTACCCTGACAGTACCCTGTCAATACCAGTAAGTACCCTGACAGTACCCTGTCAATACCAGTAAGTACCCTGTCATTACCCTGTCAGTACCCTGTCAGTACCCAGTAAGTACCCTGTCAGTACCCTGTCAGTACCCAGTAAGTACCCTGTCAGTACCCAGTAAGTACCCTGACAGTACCCTGACAGTACCCAGTAAGTACCATTTCAGTACCCAGACAGTACCCAGTAAGTACCCTGACAGTACCCTGTCAGTACACTGTAAGTACCCTGTCAGTACCCAGTAAGTACCTTGACAGTACCCAGTAATTATCCTGACAGTACCCTCTCAATACCCAGTAAGTACCATGTCACTACCCAGTAAGTACCCTATCAGTACCCAGTAAGTACCCAGTCAGTACCCTGTAAGTACCCAGTAAGTACCTAGTAGGTAACCTGACAGTACCCAGTAAGTACCCTGACAATACCCTGTAAGTACCCAGTAAGTACCATGTCAGTACCCAGACAGTACCCAGTAAGTACCCTGACAGTACCCTGTCAGTACACTGTAAGTACCCTGACAGTACCCAGTAAGTACCATGTCAGTACCCAGACAGTACCCAGTAAGTACCCTGTCAGTACACTGTAAGTACCATGACAATACTCTGACAGTACCCTGTAGTACCCTGTAAGTACCCAGTAAGTACCCTGACAGTACCCTGACAGTACCCCGTAAGTACCCTGTCAGTACCCAGTAAGTACCCTGACACTACCCTGACAGTACCCTGACAGTACCCTTTAAGTACCCAGTAAGTACCCTGTCAGTACCCTGACAGTACCCTGACAGTACCCTGTCAGTACCCTGACAGTACCCTGACAGTACCCTGTAAGTACCCTGTCAGCACCCAGTAAGTACCCTGTCAGTACCTAGTAAGTACCCTGTCAGTAGTACCCTGTCAGTACCCTGTCAGTACCCTGTAAGTACCCTGTCAGTAGTACCCTGTAAGTACCCTTGATCCTTGAAAAAACTTTTGCTAGTCAACTTCACTCACACCTGTCCAACAACAACATTTATGAAGAGTTTCAATCTGGATTTCGCCCCCACCATAGCACCGAAACAGCTCTAGTAAAAATTACTAACGACCTTCTTCTTGCTGCTGACTCTGGTCTTCTGTCCATCCTCATTCTTCTTGATCTAAGTTCTGCCTTCGACACCATCTGTCATTCTATCCTCCTCAACAGACTAACCTCCATTGGCATCTCAGGTACCCCGTTAGACTGGTTCACCTCCTATCTCTCTGACCGCACTCAATTCATTCAGCTTAAATCCTTCCGTTCCCAGTCTTCCCCTGTCTCCACGGGTGTCCCCCAAGGCTCTGTCCTCGGACCCCTCCTCTTCATCATTTACCTCCTTCCTCTAGGCCACATCTTCCGCAAACATGGCATCCATTTCCACTGTTATGCTGATGACACGCAGCTCTACCTGTCATCAAAACCTAACTCCACCCACCCGCCCTCCATCCTCACCGACTGTCTCATTGAGCTTAATCACTGGTTTTCTAACAATTTCCTTCAACTAAACAGCAACAAAACAGAAGTCATTCTCGTCGGTACCAAAAACTCTATTTCAAAATCAGAACATCTTCTCGTCCCCCTTAACAACTCTCTGCTATCCCCCTCCCCTCAGGTCAAGAGCCTCGGTGTCATCCTCGACACCACTCTTTCCTTCACTTCACACATCAACAATATTACTCGGTCTGCCTATTTCCACCTCCGTAATATTAACCGTCTCCGTCCTTCTCTCACACCCCGCTCCACAGCCATCCTGGTGCACAGTCTTGTGACTTCCCGTATTGATTACTGCAACTCCCTTCTCTACGGCCTCCCCAACAAATCTCTCCACAAGTTACAGATGGTCCAGAACTCAGCTGCCCGTGTCATCACTCAAACCTCCTACTATGATCACATCACTCCTGTCCTGCAGCAGCTCCACTGGCTCCCGGTCAAATCACGCATCATCTTCAAAATTCTACTTCTCACGTTCAAAGCTATCCACAACCTTGCCCCACCTTATCTATCCGACCTCCTACAAATCTCCATCCCATCACGCTCTCTCAGGTCCTCCTCTTCACTACAACTCCATGTACCCTCTGCCCGCCTCTCCACCATGGGGAGCAGGGCCTTCACCTGCTCTGCCCCTCACCTCTGGAACGCTCTACCGCCCGACCTTCGAAACACCACCTCCCTTTCTCTGTTCAAGACTGCCCTGAAAACCCATCTCTTTAGACTAGCTTATCATTAACTTTACTAAATGTATTTTTATCTTCCATTTTATATCCTTTATGTATTTTATATTTCAATTTGTCGCTGATAATGTTTGCTCTGTATTCACTGTGTTGGTTTGTTAAGTGTCCTTGGGTGTCATGAAAGGCGCTTTTAAATAAAATGATTATTATTATTATATTATTA
This sequence comes from Garcialebias charrua, assembly GCA_038048925.1. Taxonomy (NCBI): domain Eukaryota; kingdom Metazoa; phylum Chordata; class Actinopteri; order Cyprinodontiformes; family Rivulidae; genus Garcialebias; species Garcialebias charrua. The sequence goes on along the minus strand of JBBPBX010020954.1, from coordinate 22,899 downwards.
TTACCCTGTCAGTACCCTGTCAGTACACTGTCAGCACCCAGTAAGTACCCTGTCAGTACCCAGTAAGTACCCTGTCAGTTCCCAGTAAGTACCCTGTCAGTACCCTGACAGTACCCTGTCAGTTCCCAGTAAGTACCCTGTCAGTTCCCAGTAAGTACCCTATCAGTACTCTGTCAGTACCCTGACAGTACCCTGTCAGTACCCAGTAAGTACCCTGTCAGTTCCCAGTAAGTACCCTGTCAGTACCCTGACAGTACCCTGTCAGTTCCCTGTAAGTACCCTGTCAGTTCCCAGTAAGTACCCTGTCAGTACCCTGTCAGTTCCCTGTCAGTACCCTGTCAGTTCCCTGTCAGTTCCCTGTCAGTACCCTGTCAGTTCCCAGTAAGTACCCTGTCAGTTCCCAGTAAGTACCCTGTCAGTTCCCAGTAAGTACCCTGTCAGTTCCCAGTAAGTACCCTGTCAGTACCCTGTCAGTTCCCAGTAAGTACCCTGTCAGTACCCTGTCAGTTCCCAGTAAGTACCCTGTCAGTTCCCAGTAAGTACCCTGTCAGTTCCCAGTAAGTACCCTGTCAGTTCCCTGTCAGTTCCCAGTAAGTACCCTGTCAGTACCCTGTCAGTTCCCAGTAAGTACCCTGTCAGTTCCCAGTAAGTACCCTGTCAGTTCCCAGTAAGTACCCTGTCAGTTCCCAGTAAGTACCCTGTCAGTTCCCAGTAAGTACCCTGTCAGTACCCTGTCAGTTCCCAGTAAGTACCCTGTCAGTACCCTGTCTGTTGCTGTTTGACTGTTCTTGTTGGATCATGTCGAGTCATCATTCCAACATCGTTCAAATGGAAACTTCAACAAAGTTCAGATGAAATTAGTTTTCAGTGTTTTGTTGCAGAACGACGGAGCTCTTTCTGCAGGAATTATTATTTTCGTGTCCCGGTTAAATAAATCTGGCGACAAACTCCTGGATTCTCAGATGAAAGTTTAAATGTTTTGTATAAAATTACATATTTATATTAAAACATGTGCTCTGATAACCTGCAGCGCACGCTGTGAAAGTAGTGACTGAATCTTCTTGTGTGACTTTAGCTGCTGCAGCTTGTTTTAGACGAACATTAAAGATTAAATTATTATTTTGTCTTTATTTAAAAATTAAAACATCGGTTCAACAAACACATGATGCATCAAGTTTATAAGTCCTGCTGCTGTCAGACAACCTGAAGGGAAGTTTGTCAAATGTTTTATCAGTTTTACGTCACAAAACACAATAAAAGTCAAAGTTAAGTACAAAATAGCGTCTTTCTTTTAAACTATTTTTATTATCTAATGTTGTTTTTCTGGTATAAAATTGAAAAAAAAAAAGCTTTTGATTTATTTGACAGATAAGTAAAAAATAAAATCTGGCTTAAGTCTTAGAGCTAATCTTTTCAAATGACCTGAAACTCTTAACTTTTGAACTTTTTGTAAAATGTTTTTATATTTAAAAAAATGTTTTTGGTCGTACTCATCTTAAATAATTTACGTCTATTTCGTCTGATTAAAGCAGTTTTACAGGATTCAGTTTATAGCTGCGCACATCACAGCTCTGTAATCAGGGTACTGCAGGAAGCTGGACAGACCTCGTTGGTCGCCATGGCAACCTCCATCAGCGCAGCCCATCACCTTTTGATTTCGATTCGCTCTCGCACGTTTGGAACCGTGTCGCATGATCAGAACCACCAAAGTTCAAACTTCTCAATAAACGACCTAAATGATGAGTTTTGACGTGTTTTTAGAGCAAAAGGAAATCTCCACCTGGAAGAAATGAAGGATTTGGACCTGGAACGATCTTCGCCTCCGTGTGTTTCACTAAAATTCTCATCACGATGGAGGCTGTCCGAGATAAACTCAACATCCCAAAGTATTTAAAGCTCATTCTGGACTCACAGCAAAGGTTAAATCAGGTTGTCTAGACTGTTTTTTTTTGTTTGTTGTGAGAAACGTTTCGTCTGAAAGACTTGGTCAGTCCGACAGGATCCGTCTCATCAACAGCTCCTTAGAGCTGGTCCTGTGTGGCTGGACCAGATCTAACAGCCTGATTGTTAAACATGATCGATTTGGACGGAGGGTCCTCCTTTGTGCACATATACATCCAGTGGAACTCCACACAGGGCTGGTTTGAAGGAGGTGCTGTGATGAGTAGGGCTGTAGTGATACAATAATCTCACGATACGATGCACAATATTCTGCTCATGATACGATATATATTGCGGTATTCAGCAAACGATACAATTCAATACACTTTTTTGCAATTTTCTGAAATAATTTAGAGGGACAGAGTGATTTTGGTGACATTTTGAAACTGTTATAGACGGATGGAATTAATTTAACTGAAAACTGATTAAAAGCACCAACTACACAATACCTGGCTCTGGTTGGACATGGACACAGACTTAAAGTCGACAGCTGGACAAAATGAATCAAAGAAGTGGTGAGAAAACATGTTTCTTTTAATTGAAACAGTAAAAACTGTAGCTTACGTGCATTTGTAAAGTAAATAAAGTGCACCAAGTGCCCTGCTCTGAATAGTTTGAAACCTTTTTAACCTTAAGGAATCACTCTAAGTGCTTGGTAAGTAAACAGTAATATGACTTCTCCAAAACAGTCTATAATTCAAGTAATGAAGAACATTTAACTTCAAATGCACCCATCTTAGCAGAGCAGCTTAAGGCCTGTAGATAGACCCTGACTAATAAGTGAACTCTAAACAGAAAGTCTACTCTGCAGACCAAGTGAGCTACATTCTCCTCAGATTTTTGTTTAGAAATAGAATCTGATCGACGTGCTCTGGGAGAAGTGCACTTCTCTGCACAGTGATGATATCTCCAGCGGTGGAGAAGACTCTCTCTGAGGATACACTGGTGCCAGGGATGCAGAGGTATCTAGAAAACCTAAGTCTGGTCCTCTGGACATAAAAAAAAAAAAGTACGATACTTGCACATGAATATCAATTTTTTTCTAGGAAAGAAAAAAATCTATATATATCGCAATATCGATATTACACAGCCCTAGTGATGAGACGGATCCTGTCGGCCTCAGACTGACCACGTCTTTCAGGTGAAACGTTCCTCACAATAAAACAAACCTGTCCAGATGACCTGACGTAACCTTTGTTGTGATTTCTACACCTGGATCATTGAACTTTTGAACCTTTCATATTCTGGACTGTTCTTATGTTCAGAACCGTCCAGGTGCTGTTGTCGTGAGTTCTCGCTGGTTCCGAGGGAGAACTGAAAAACGAAAATCCACCTCCGATCCTGGCAGAACGTCCTGAATGAACCTCGAGAGCATCTCCAGTGAAATCTGGAACTTAAAGCGTGCTGGAACGTGCATGTAGATTGGACGCGAGTGTGGGTTTCCTCATGTTTCTCCTCCGATTCTCCTTCAGCAGGTCTAGGAGGTGAGCAGTCTGGAGCACAGTTGGCTGGTCCAGACTGCGGTGGCTGGACTGAGGGAAGTATTCGATGTGGCAGCGTCTTCACCCCGTCAAGGTCCACTCAGGACATTTTGTGTTGAATGTGAAGGATTCGAGCTTCGCTTCAAATTCTTGAACATTCAAAGAGTTTTTGGAGAATTCTGAAGGCACCTTCCAACCAGTGTGTCATCAAGAAGACCATCAAGTCAAGACCAGAGTGTACCGAGACAAGACCAAGACTTTAGGGGTCCGACCGTTTGAGACCAAGGCCTCAAGTCTCGGAGCTCAATCTTTTCACAGATTATGCATCTTGTACTAAGTAACTTTTGTAAAAATATTTTTTATAAAAGTTACATACGGCAACTAATAATTATATCAGCTTTTATACATTTTCAAAGATACGCAACAAAGAAATCAGACATTCAGTGATAATTTTCATGTCATGTGACCCACTGACACAAAACTAATGTTAAACTGCTCCACTAGACCCCTGACAGACGAGGCACCCTCTTCCATTGATTATTTTAAAGCATTTTCTAATTTTACATGATGTATTTGTTCAAAAACCAAGACCAAATGCGGTCGAGACCAATCAAAGTGGTCTAGAGGCCAACCAAACTTCACTGTGGCTCAGATTTAAAGAAAACCTTCATTTTGGCTGGTTCTGGGAAATAAGTAAAAACTTTTTTTTTTTACTCCCAGAGACAACAAGAAACAAAACTAAGATCAAGACGTGAACAGAAGGTTCAGAGATCTTCAGCTGAAATTATTTTATATTAGATTGGCTGTAGATTCACATCCAGTGATTATTTCCTGAAAGTCTCATTAAAATCTGCCCAGTGGTTCACAAGATATTTTACTAACAGATATACAAATGAGGTTTCGGCTGAAAGAAATTAGAACACAAAAAGGCAAAGAGGTTCTGGAAAGATTTAATCTCACAAAACTTTCACTGTTCTAACAAACGTTCAGAACCATGATGTCAGATGTTAATGTGTGGAGCTGCTGTGGAGCAGCAGGAGGATGAGCATGCAGTTCTTTACCAGCTTCATGGAGGTGAGGTGACACAAACCAAAGACTAAAGATGACGTTACTGTTTCCACACACACACGTTGAGCAGTTTCCTGCCTGAAAATACAACCAGAGTCCCCTCTAATGGTAAATGGAGCTTATTTATATAGCGCTTTCCAGCCCCCTGTGAGGAGCCCCAAAGCGCTTTACAATACCAGCCATCCACCCATTCATTCAGACATTCATACACCGGTAGTGGTAGCCTGCCTTGCAAGGCGCCATCCAGACCTACCGGGAGCAACTCGGGGTTAAGTGTCTTGCCCAGGGACACAACGACACATGGTGGGCGGATGCAGGATTCGAACCTCCAACCTTCCGATCAGGGGTCGACTGCCATTACCACTACACCACGGCCGCCCCAATAACAATACTGCTTTCACACACGTCTCTTAATTTCTTTACATTTTATACACTTTTTTTTACCGGAGGGACATGTGAGAGACGAAACATTTTGAAGGTACGATTAAAAAAATATGTTATCACCTCGATAAACCAAAAATAAAATCTGAGGATCTGCTCTACTTCATTTCTGCTCCTGGGGTTCAGTTCCGGTGTCTGACCAGCAGGGGGCAGCGCTGCGCCGGGCCTCAGCTGGACGAATCTGATTGGTCGACAGTCTCCAATCTGGACCAATCAGACGACACGCATTATTACAGCGACTGCTGACTGTTACAGGATCAAATTAGATACACATCTGTATATAAATATATATCGTTCTATATTTTTTGAGGCATGGCTGGATAATAAATAAATCACAAACAGAACTGTTCTAAAATAACTTGATAATTTGGTATTTTGGCCACATTTCTAATTATTGTGCGTTTTCTTATCAATTGGGATTCAGTCTATTACAGAAAACACCAAAATAAAATAAAAACAGAATGCAGCGATGTGCAAATCTCACAAACTTGTACTTTATTCACAAAAATAACTAACGTAGTAAACAAATGTCTGAAATAAATTGTAGATTTTCAAGGAAACGATTACGTAATTTTGATTTTGATGGCAGCAGCACATCTTAAAGTTAAAACGGGCAACAAATGGCTGTAAAGGTGTCCCATTAATCACCACGTGTAAAACAACAAATGCTGCTTAAAGCTCTATCGTGCAAAGAAGCAGCCAGATGTGTGTCGTCTTCTGGACCACAGTTTATTTAAAGTGGAGGTGACGCGCTGCTCTGGGGTCCAGTAAACCACAAACACCACGTCCTGAAGAGTGGACGGACCATCCAGCCTGTCCGTGCAAAAAACTGCTTCTCTGATGGTATGGGGGTGCATTAGTGGGCAGCTTACACATCTGGAAAGGCCCCATCGATGCAGGTTTTAGAACATCTGCTCCCATTCAGCCTAATATCCATCAGAAAAGAGCCTGAACTGTTGTCCAGAACCGAACCGGTCCACTCGGGTCCTGGACCTTTACAGTCTGTGAAGACGCTTCAACGTGAGACACGTGGACCTGGAACAACTTGGAGAAGTGCCGCTGCCAAAAAATAAAAAAATCTAATGTACCTGAACTTTTTCCAAAAAAGTACAATTTACGAAACATTTGTTTTCCACGTCGGACGGAGAATAAAAACTTACACATTCTGTTTTTATTTACATTTCACCAAAAGTTCCAGCTCTGTCGGGACTTCACTCCTGTTGATGTTTAACGTGAACTAATCTCATAAAAAGACGCCGGCGTGTTTCCACGAGGTCCGTCAGGTCGAAGGTTCTGCTGCTCGCAGAGATTTGATCCACGAACATTTTACGTCTTCGCTCCGTCTGCGATCGGCAGCTTTAAAACATCAAACCGTTTTTACATAACGGCGATAACTTCTTATGTTTTTGCCGTCGTTCTGATCTTTTTATGAGATTAGTTGACAAAATAATATATAAAAATAAACGTCGGGGTGCATGGACAGATGTGTCTCTTAATATTTCAAAACAACCCAGGGCTTAACGTCACAGAACACAGACTGTATATTTTTTAATAGTTCCCCAAAATTTGACAAACGTCATAAAAAAAATCTATACTCCTCCACATCGCCGACATCTACTTCATGGATTTAATCCTCTCGACTCTACCAGAACAAAATAATCCACGTCTACAACGAGGATCTATTGCTTTAACGATGTGGACGTGTCTCTGAGGTAACGTCTGTTGGTTTGGTTTCTGTAGAGAGAGGTGCGCAGGAACGAGCGGTCCCTGAAGGTCGCAACGAGCGGTCCCTGAAGGTCGCAACGAGCGGTCCCTGAAGGTCGCTCATGGAGAACGTTCTGTCCCGCAGCTCCACCAACAACTGTTCCCAGGGTGTTGGTCCGTCTCTGTGAGGACCCGTCGGGAGTTTTAGGGGTGCAAACGTACCCTGAAGTACTTCAGTTTTAATTTACTGCAGTATTTGATGTACCCTGAAGTACTTCAGTTTTAATTTACTGCAGTATTTGAGGTACCCTGAAGTACTTCAGTTTTAATTTACTGCAGTATTTGAGTTACCCTGAAGTACTTCAGTTTTAATTTACTGCAGTATTTGATGTACCCTGAAGTACTTCAGTTTTAATTTACTGCAGTATTTGAGGTACCCTGAAGTACTTCAGTTTTAATTTACTGCAGTATTTGAGGTACCGGTACCCTGAAGTACTTCAGTTTTAATTTACTGCAGTATTTGAGGTACCGGTACCCTGAAGTACTTCAGTTTTAATTTACTGCAGTATTTGAGGTACCGGTACCCTGAAGTACTTCAGTTTTAATTTACTGCAGTATTTGAGGTACCGGTACCCTGAAGTACTTCAGTTTTAATTTACTGCAGTATTTGAGGTACCGGTACCCTGAAGTACTTCAGTTTTAATTTACTGCAGTATTTGAGGTACCGGTACCCTGAAGTACTTCAGTTTTAATTTACTGCAGTATTTGAGGTACCGGTACCCTGAAGTACTTCAGTTTTAATTTACTGCAGTATTTGAGGTACCGGTACCCTGAAGTACTTCAGTTTTAATTTACTGCAGTATTTGAGGTACCGGTACCCTGAAGTACTTCAGTTTTAATTTACTGCAGTATTTGAGGTACCGGTACCCTGAAGTACTTCAGTTTTAATTTACTGCAGTATTTGAGGTACCGGTACCCTGAAGTACTTCAGTTTTAATTTACTGCAGTATTTGAGGTACCGGTACCCTGAAGTACTTCAGTTTTAATTTACTGCAGTATTTGAGGTACCCTGAAGTACTTCAGTTTTAATTTACTGCAGTATTTGAGGTACCCTGAAGTACTTCAGTTTTAATTTACTGCAGTATTTGAGCTTCACTGCGCAGAACGTAAGAGGGAAAGTTTCTGACAAATGCTTCGATACGTAAAAATAACAGCGTTTGTTCAGCTCGGTGTGCGCGTTTTGAATTTTCATGGCCCGGTTTGAGACCCAGATCATCGGACCTTCAGAGCAGCGTTAAAAGACGTCGCCCTCAGGGTACGGTACGACTCTCAGCTACTACCAGGCCAGATTTGAGCTCCACGTCTGTTAAAATGACAGTTGGAGCCATCACATCATTGATGAGTCCCATCTGCGTTTTGTTCAACTTGTCCTGCAGTTCAGGAGATATTTTGCTAACAATGACATAATGGTCTTTCAATGACAAAGATGAGCTTTGATGTTGTGCACACTCAGCCTTCTGCACAGTGAAGACGGAGCGGGCACCTGGGGCGTGTGCGGTGATGAAAACACAGTTCTGGTCCACCTGCATCGTGAATCCTCGAGTTTTGAAGCGAATCTGTTTCTTCGATTCTTTTGAGACTTTTAAGAGTCACAGATATTATTAATTTATTTTAACGGATCTGACCGGTGGCGACACGTTCATGTGGGGAACCACGAGGCGCTGCGAGAGCGGATCCGGTAATCTCCCGGTGGTTCCGCGGCCACCTGAGCGGCAGTAAATGTTGCGACGAGGCGTTTTACTCTGAAGGTTCTGTTCGAGGGACGGTCCTCACAAGACCAGAACCACAACCCGTGTGTGTTTTGTAGAAACAGATGTTTCAAGTTTTGGCTCTGATGTCCCGTCTCCAAGCCGTTGCTATGGTTACTACGTTCCTGTTGCTATGGTGATGTCCTGAAAAACCGTGTTGACGTCTGAGGTGTGTCTTGCAGGCTGGACACGGGGTGACAGCTGTGCGTGTCTTTGTGACAACTGACTAATGAATCAGGGCGTTTCAGTGAAGTGATGTCATCCTGGCCACGCCCCCCGACTGAGGGACAAACCCCCGCAGCGTCAGGCATGTGGGTGCGGGTTTTGAGCTATGGCAGGTTGTTGTCCCGCAGACTCTCCAGGATCTGGATCAAACTCTCCAGTCCGAACACGTAGCCCTGGTCCGGCCCGTCGTGCACCTCCGTGTCGCCCCGGAAACCTTTGAAGGTGGAGTGGGCAAAGTCAATCATACGAACGTCCACCAGGGGGGACTGCTGCGGCGGAGGGGCAGGACGGGAGCTGAAGCTGGGGGCTGTGGAGGCGGGGTCTGGACGTCCGCGAGGCGAGGGGGGGCGGGGGACGAACGAATGGCAGTCTGTCATGGAGGGAGGGTGAGGAGAAGGGGACGGTGGGGCCACGTGTCCAGATCCCTGAGAGGACAGTGACCCCGGGTCTGGGTTCTGACTCATGTCACAAAGAGCGCCAGAAGGGGGCGGAGTCTTGGGTTCCTGAATACAGAAAGGTTCTGTGGGGGTTCCAGGGTTCTTCTGCTGCCTGGCTGCGTTCTGTCCTGGGGAGGGGACGGACGGGCCCTCAGGTTCCTACAAACAGTCAGACACAAACCATCAGAACTTTTACATCCAATCAGGAAACAAACAGGAAACAATCAGGAAACAAACAGGAAATAAACCAGAAACAAACAGGAAACAAACAGGAAATAAACCAGAAACAAACAGGAAACAATCAGAAAACAAACAGGAAACAATCAGGAAACAAACAGGAAACAATCAGGAAATAAACCAGAAACAAACAGGAAACAATCAGGAAACAAACAGGAAACAATCAGGAAATAAACCAGAAACAAACAGGAAACAATCAGGAAACAATCAGGAAACAATCAGGAAACAAACAGGAAACAATCAGGAAATAAACCAGAAACAAACAGGAAACAAACGGGAAACAAACAGGAAATAAACCAGAAACAAACAGGGTAGGGGTGCGAATCTCTCAGTGTCTGGAGAATCGATTCAATTCCGATTTTTGATGCACCGATTCGATTAAAAATCGATTTTCGATTCTAAAACGATTTTCATTCCAGGATCGATTTTCTATTCTGAAACTATTTTCAATTAAAATCATGAAAAGATTATAGGGGACCACAGATGCAAAATTCACTTTTTAATGTTTTTTTTACTCAACTTTGGGTATGTACTTCATAAAAAAACAGTCCTAGGGCCAAAAAAATGCACCCAGTGGTTTATTTACTCTAAGTATATTTATTTATCTTTGATAGAAACATTTCGTTTTCAAATCCTGCGGTTTGTGACGTCACAAGCCGCAGCCACAACCCACCTCAAACCTGAGTCCAGCCCCTCACCTAGCAACCCCTGGTTAGGCTCAACCCACTTCAGTATAAAAGACGTGACGGTTGTTTTTCCTGATTTCATCTCATCTTTTGTTTAAATGTTCTTAATTTCATGTGTACAGCACTTTGTTGCAGCTGTGGTTGTTTTAAATGGCTTTATAAAAAAGTATAATTGTTATTTTTACGTTTTAGTTAAATTTTTAGCGTATTAGCGATCGCTCCCAACAAGCAGCCGGCAGACGGAAAACGAGCAGACCGCCGGCGAAGGGACTATCTGTGGCTGGGAGCTGATAGCTTTTGAGGAGCGTGGGGTCCGGTCAGAGGTTGCCTCATACGGATAAATTAACTGGAAACACTCGGTGAACTTTGTGTATGTGTCTGGACTGGAGCAGAGATCGCTCCCAAAAGCGCCGCATGCAACGAGCGGACATAAAAGGGCGGAGGAGGAACAAGCTATTTTTAGCCTCGGATTCGGGCTAAAAGGAGCAGCTCATGGCGGCGCGCGCAGACGGCTTTCGGTAAGTTATCTTAAGCTAGCACTAACAGTAAGTCAAATGAGTAATAAAAAAAGAGCTAATTTTAAAACAACAGATTAGAGATACTGGCTCTTACAGAGGGCGGAGTAAATGTAAACAGATCTTTGAAGGGCATGACCACGAGATCTCATTATCATAAACCAGTCGTTCAAAACAAAAGTTAAAAATGGTAGAATTAAAAAGGGTATAATTGATTATCTAAGAATTATTTTGTGTATTAAATTGAATGAACATTGTCTGGATAGCCCACAGACATACCATAACATTTTTAAAAACCTATCTGTGGTCTCCTTTAAACAATAATGTAAACAAATAAAACATTTATTTAAAACAATAATGTATGCTTGTAGCAAACATTAATAATGTCAAATAATACAGTATAAATACAGCAGGCTGAATTGTGAGCAGATGGGTTTATGAATAGAATGCATCAGCTTTAATCGGGTCCTGGAGGTCACTGGTGCCTATATCCAGCAGTCACTGTGCGAGAGGCAGGGGACACCCTGCACATGTCTCCAGTCCATCACAAATAATTCAGAATACAAACGTAAACAAAGATTTCAGCCTACTGTATTGCAAAAACATTTAACTCGAAATAAAATAGACTGCAAAATCATATTGCATTCATCCATGTTTCAAATGTGTATGGATGGATTTTGTTTAAAAGATTTGTTTGGTAAATCTTTTCAACAAAAGCATCTATCCATCATCTTTACCCGCTTTATCCTTATCGGGTCCTGGAGGTCACTGGTTCGGGTCAGATTTCTTCTTCTTTCTGCCACCTTTCATTTTATGTATTCTTTCATATACTATGAGATATGGTTTTATTTTCTTTATCTTTTGGGTTTTAATGTAAAAAAAAAAAAAAAAATCGATTTTGGGGCTTTTAGAATCGATTCTGAATCGCCAGGAACTAAGAATTTCGATTCTTAAAAAAAATTGATTTTTTCCTGCACCCCTACAGGAAACAATCAGGAAACAAACTGGAAATAAACAGGAAACAAACAGGCTGTCAGACAAACAGGAAACAATCAGGAAACAAACGGGAAACAATCAGGAAACAAACAGCCTGTCAGACTTTAACTCTCAGAGCACCAGAGAAACAAGCCTTTTCTGCTAAAATGAAGTGTCAGTGCTGAATGACAGCCGAAATATGCTGAAAAAGCTGAATTGGGTTCTTAAAGCTAAAAGAGGCAAACCACAAGCAAAAAACCTACAAGGAATTACCAGGAGCTAAAAGCTAAAAAGGTAAAATGCTAGTTATAAACTAAAATGAATAAATAAATAACAATTCAATAAATACTGTAAATAAAAAACAGCTAAAAATTTAAAGATGTAAAACTAGCCTTAAGAAGTAAAACTAACTAAAAACTTAAGGGACTAAACAATAGCTGAAGTAAAATTAGAACTTGCAACAAGCTAAGTTATAGACATGAGTTAAAAACTAAATAAGCAAAACATTAGCTAAAAACAGCAAACTGTATTTCTTTTTTTTTTTGTTAGAGTAAAACAAACATGTGAAAATATTAAATCATAAAATATTTAACAAACTCTCGGATTAGATCCAGTCTGTTAGTTTTAGCTGTTAATCAGCTCCTGGTGAACAATCAGGTTAAGAATCGTCGTTTTAAACGTAGCTCTCACTAAAGCAACTAAAGCCTCATTAAGTGATGAACTGTGTTGTGTGGCACCTGAAAGCACCTTAGCCAAAAAAAAAAAAAACATTTCATTAAACGTGGGGCATTAAAGAATCAAACACGCCAAAGAAAACTTCAGAACCAGAACATTTGGGTTCACAACAGCACCAACTGCAGCTGAGTTCTGGTTCCTGTTTGCAACTCGGACCGTTTCTCTGCGTCCTTTTGTGCTCGAAAAACAAATTCCCTCCGGAGCCACGGACCAAAAATAGAACTAGAGAAACGCGTTTCTGGCATTTTGTTCAAACTGCGGACAGAAACACGATGATTAATGTGATGATCATTAACGACCGTGAGGAACTGTTTGTTTCTCTGACGTCCTGAAGCTGATGAAAATAAAATGATCAGGATTCGATGCTTAGAGACAAAACAGTTTGATCCAGAGGACTGCAGTTTTTTATGTTTGTAAGGAACAGCAGAATATTTTCTGTTTTCATTCTTCATCTCCAACAGAGGTGCAGCTAATCTGCAGCTAATCTGCAGCTAACGTCGAGGTTCGGCTCACCTTCCCCTCGTAGATGATGAGCAGGGAGGAAGAGTAGAAGCGGTAGGACGCATGTTTCTCCAGCACGGCCAGGAGGCTGCGGAGCTTGTTCAGGATTATCTCGAAGAGGTCCCGCCTCAGGCCCTTCCCGTTGTGCAGGTACTGGTAGAGCGCCTGCCGGAAGCCCTCGATGGACAGGCCGCGGCCGTAGTACTTGTTCCTGCAGAGGTAGTGCCCGGTGCTGAGCTGGTACACCTGCAGAGAACAGGTGGACGAAACCTCAACAACAAAACACTTTCATCATATTCACTGCTGCACACAGACTCTCCTGTTAAACAGACTGAAAAACAAGCCTCAAACAGTCCGTGTGCAAAAAACACCAAGTCTGCTCTTGATAATTTCTCTGAAGGGGGGAAGACTTGGACAGTCACGTGAAAACATTTACGCGTTTACAGTGTTTAAAGTAGGAGATACGACAAATTCAAGTTCTGAAGGGAGTTTGAGTTAAACATACCGTATTTTCCAGAATATAGGTCGCAGTTTTTTGTCTAATTTGCATGCCCTGCGACTTATAGAGAGGTGAGACTTGTTTATGGATTTTTCCCCATATTTTTAGACCAATTTTTGGCTCAGATATGACAAAAATGGTGCAGTACCACTTTTGTCCGCTAAGGTACACCGACCGTTCCCACCTCATGTGTCCGAAGGCAGCTCCTCTGGTCGGACTGACTCTGTCGCTGCCCGGCCTCCTGCTCTGGAGGTAACTACTGTTTGCTGGGTTTGTTAGCTGTTTGTTAGCAAGATAAATGGTAAATGGAGCTTATTTATATAGCGCTTTCCAGCCCCCTATGAGGGGCCACAAAGCGCTTTACAATACCAACCATCCACCCATTCATACACATTGACATAAGTCAAGAACCACAGGACAGATTTTTATCAAACTTACAGAAAGTAATCACTGTATGGACATTTACAACTGACTAGCTTTATGAGATGTTTAGAGCTAAAATTCGATCTTTTAGCATCGTTGATTGTTAGCGGTTAGCTACTGTAAATGGCTATTTGTCTAAATAACTTATGAACCACACTGCAGATTTTCTTTAAACCTACAGAAAGTAATTATTTGGTGGTCATTTACAAACTGTTAGCTGTTGGAGTTGTTTGAGATAAAATTCGATTTATTTATAATTTATTTTCGCAGCGCACGCGATGGTTTGGAAGACGTCAAAGCAAAACAATTTCGTGAATTTATTAAGGAACGGTTAAGCTCAGGAACCCTTGTGCTATAATGTCAGCTATAATTTTTAGCAAACAAATAATTGTTTTTACCATGTTAATCTTCTTAAAGCCTTGCTGTGCGCTCCTGTGCCAGACATTTGTAGCAGAGCTAAACACTCGGACCACATTTCCGGGTTGTCTCAGCGGTGACGCGTCACATCAGCGGTGACGTAGGTGCGACATAACTGAAGGTGAGACCTGTTAATGGATTTTTCCAATTTATTGCCAATAATTGGACAAAGCGACCTATAGAAGGGTGCGACCTATCAGGCGGAAAATACAGTAATCTGATGAAGTTTATCTCTGCCTTCTGGGGGTATCTGAGAAACTTGAGGGACACGCAGCGTAGGACAAAAATATCTACAATTAAATATCTATGAATTAAGATTTGTGGAAGTAAGAAACTAAGACTTGTCAGCTGAATGTTCGATGGAAAAACATCTCTAACAATCATAAAACTTGAAGTGCAGTTGTAAAAACTATAATATCAAAATGCCAGTTCAGAAAAGTAAAATCCACTTTCCTGAGACCCGGTTCACCTTTAAATGTTTATTCCACCACGAAACGTGACGGAGCTCCAAACACGGCGTGGTTTTCTCATTTCTCTCCTCACAGCTTTTAGTTAACGTCAGAGGTGAACATCTCCAGAGTGGAGGGGTGTTAAAATGCTTTAGCATCGGTGCTCTCAACAACAGGAAATACTACAGACACATTGTAGTACTACAGTAATATGATGCAGCTGATCTTCAGACAAATCTATACAAAGTAAATAAATTTGTTCCTCCAGCAGAACAGAAACCCGCTTCAACGTAAAGTGAAGCATTGTCTGATGTGACACGGAGCCGTGGAGGGGTCTGTGTGACTTCCTGCACGTTGTTATTCTACCTGCATGCCACACACTCGGACTCCCAGCGTCGCCGACGTGCTCTGTTCACATTTCTTCATCTGCCTGGCCGCCTTCTCCTCCGAGGCGTCGTCTCCGTGCTGCCTGGTGCCCATCTTCAGGTCCAGGATGCAGGGGTAGGAGAAGTGGTGAACAACGTTCTCCAGCAGCAGGAACTCTGGTTGAAGCAGCCGTTAAGGATGATCCAGAGAAAACACCTCGTTATCCATGCACGAACTTCTTCAAACAGAGATGACGTCAACACTTTATTTTATATGAAAAGTCCACAGAGGAGGAGCCAACCATCACTGCAGGAAAACTAAAGAAATGGAAATACTTAAAATGATGAAGCCTTCTGGACTGTGACAAATTTTAGCTCTTTGTGGTTAAAAGTCTAAAATTTTGAGGCCAGAAAAGTTTATTTTGAAAATCTTTCAGGAGAATAAAAACATAAACGATATTTACTTTAGTGTTAAACCAACAAATAAATAAGTCCCAAATCCCTGTGCAGTAGTCCCTCGTTTATCACGGGGGATCCGAACCCTGAAGACCAGTGATAAGTGGAAAACCACAAAGTAGGAAAAGTAGTACAAGTAGTAAGTACTGTAGATGTTTATTTAATTTAAATATGTTTTAAACCCTTCCCACACTCTTGCAGTATTCTAAACAATGTTTCTAAACTCTTAAAAGCTCTAAAAGACACAGAATGTCATGCTTCCTGTCTCCTCTGCTCTTTGCCACGCCCATTTCTTTTTTCTTGGTCAAGTGTTCTTTGCCACGCCCACTGCTGGAGAAAGTTTATCCTGTAGCAGTGTGGGCTGCACAAAGGTGCAGCAGGTGCTAAATAATTTATTTTAAATAAAAATGTCATGCCGATCGTGCAGCTCAACCATCAATCAGCCAATTGTGTGTCATGTCCAGTCTTATTTTGAAAAACCGCGATAGAGTCCACGATAAACGAACCGCAAAGTAACGAGGGATTAGTATTTTTATTGAGTTTCCTTGCTCTCTGTGTAACATCCGTTTTAACCGTTGTTGTTTTTTCTGCAGGACTCTGTAAACCAGCCTGTTTATCACATTAAAACGAATCAGCTGACACGAGACGGGCTCATGCAGCAGACTACCGGAGAGGAGCAGGTGGAGCAGAACGTGAGTGACGGAGCAGAGCGGGTTCTGCTCAGCCGCTCCGTTTGAAGCTGCACATCAAAAGGTGAACTTTAACACGACGACCTCAAACAGCACGAAGCCTCCTCTTCACTGTGCTCGTGTTTACTGAACCGTACGGTAGAAATCTCCTTTGATCACGCGTTGGCCACCTGGAGGCTCGGGACCTGTCATGATGCAGACATGAACGATTCTTGAGCTGAACTCAACTCCTCCGTGCTCCATGGTTTGTACAAACACTTTAAACTGGTCTTTGAGGTATTTCAGCTTCTGTCAAGTCGAAAAGAAAGGCGACCCACACTGTGCACGTTTCCACCTAGTGGACGAGGAAAACGTCCGCTTGTTGCTGCCAATAGTACCTGGCAGCAAACAGCGTTCACAGCGACGTCTCCAGTGTCTCAAAATGTTCTCAATGAATAATTATTGAAAAACGTGGCCATCTTCATTTAGTGCGCTCCGGCAGATTCAACCGTGAAGGTGGAGGCGGCTGCCAAGGTGAGCTGAGGCGGTGGCAGTGTGGGTGGAGGTGGCCAAGAATAGTTTTACAAGCTGCACGCGCAAAAATAGTCTGCGATGATGACTCATGCAGAAGACAACCGTCTGGTCTCAAACTGAATTCAGCGACTGAAACTGAACATCTGATCATTTTCTGGCAAATCTCACAAGTTGGAGTCGCCAAACGTCTCCGCCCGGTGACACACAAACTTATGATCAGTCTGTGTCGAAGACCATCACCGCTGTTCTTCATGCTCCAAGACACGAAGTGGACTTCAGCTGCTGAAGGGTCTTCTCGTGTCGTTTCGACCCATTTTGTTGTTCCTAAAATCTTGTTGGAACTTGTTTTATTCGGCAGCGAAGTGTCAAATGTTTCATTTCTTTTAGTTCTGAGAAACTCTTTGGTCATATCTGATAAGTCTCAATCTGGTCATCTGGACAGTTTCTTTTAGTCGAAACGTTTCACCCTCAGTCCAGAGGGCTTCCTCAGTCAGAGTTCCAGCACACTGATCCTCCCCCACCAAGCTGTAAACAACTACTAACACGACGACCTCAAACAGGACGAAGCCTCCTCTTCACTGTGCTCGTGTTTACTGAACCGTACGGTAGAAATCTCCTTTGAGATTCAGAGAACGTCAGAGGTGCACGTCTCCAGAGTGGAGGGGTGTTAAAATGCTTTAGCATCGGTGCTCTCAACAACAGGAAATAAGTCTCAATCCTGGACCACAGATCTGAGATATCAGATTTGATACCTGGATTATTGAGTATGAACTTTCTTGTTTTGAACCACTTTGGCTGTGGCTGCCTGCCTGGGAGGAGTCGACGAGGGACAGGACGGCCCCCAGAAACCATCTTGGCTCCAGCAAACTGGTTGGTCCACATAAGTTGTTTACAGCTTGGTGGGGGAAGATCAGTATGCTGGAACTCTGACTGAGGAAGCCCTCTGGACTGAGGGTGAAACGTTTCGACTAAAAGAAACTGTCCAGATGACCAGATTGAGACTTATCAGATTTGATACCTGGATTATTGAGTATGAACTTTCTTCTTTGGTCATAATTTTGGTTAAAAGAATTCTCACATTGTGAGCAGTTTGAAAGTTCCCACCTCAAACGGTAACTCTTCAGACAGAACCGCTTATTACCACAGATGTCTTGTTATGGTTATTTTCTTTAATCAAGTACTGTATTTTTCGGCGTATAAGTCACAGTTTTTTTTTTTGCCTAATTTGCATGTCTTGCGACTTAGACGGCAAAGCGACGTATTTATGGATTTCCCCCCCATATTTTTAGACAAATTTTTGGCTGAGATATGACCGTTTCCATTGATTCTGACTGAAAAAATGGAGCAGTATAACTTTCGGCCGCTAAAGGGCCCTCTAGGCTTTTGATGACTACGGGTGTACCTGTATGTGTACGGATATGTTAGAGCAAAAAAGGTCCTGCTGGATGGACAGCGTGTGCGCGCACATCATGCTGCAATTTAAAGATAAAATTAAAGTGTTTAACTCCATTCCTGCATCATCCTGTGTTACACTTTTACTATTTTATGCTTGTTTATTAAATGTTTCAGTGTTTCAGTGTTTAAATGGTTACTGTTGCACCGAGGGACAGAGAAACGCAATTTCAATCCTGTGTATGTCCTGTACATATTGCAGTTCTGACAATAAAGTTGACTTTGATCCTGGGAGGCTTGACCAAGCTTCAAAGCAGCTCTGCACCGCCTTTGGGAGGAGTGATGGTGGACGTAGAGCACAGCTTCACGGCTACAGGACAGATGCACCACGCGAAGTTCCAGCAGGTCCTCGGATGGATGGATAAAGCGTGGACCTCAGTCACTAAAGAATCCATCCAGTCGAGGTTCAGGAAGGCCAGGATGTTTGCTGGACGTGGAGGAGGAAGAGGAGGCAGCTGCATCAACTACCTGTTAGCTCAGGAGTTGGCAGAACTCTTCACCAGCGACACAGAGGATTAAGAATTCAACGGGTTCGAATAAAAAAATAAAAATAAAAAGGTGTTTCTGTCATCATCATGGGCGGGTGAGCGTGTAGTAATTTTAAAGCCGCTTTATTTCGTCGGCTACATTTTGCCATGTTTTAACCGTCAAAGTGCATTTATTAAGAAAAGTTCAGCTCAGACACATTTTTACTATAATGTCAGCAATTAAATAAATGTTTTTCTTAAAGTTCTAAGAAATGCACC
Organism: Garcialebias charrua; assembly: GCA_038048925.1. Classification (NCBI taxonomy): domain Eukaryota; kingdom Metazoa; phylum Chordata; class Actinopteri; order Cyprinodontiformes; family Rivulidae; genus Garcialebias; species Garcialebias charrua. Next base: position 4,136 of record JBBPBX010020954.1, on the reverse strand, counting down.
GGCTCCTCGCGCGTGCACGCTTCGCAGCACCGAGGTAGCAATTTTTTTTTAAATTCAGCTGATTTGACCATTACGTGTATTTATTAAGTAAAAGTTCAGCTCAGACACGTCTTTACTATAATGTCAGCAAACAAATATATATTTTTAGGTGTTTATCTTGTTAAATTTTAAAGACATGCAGCGTTTCCGCTCGCTGCGTGTCCACGCTTCACAGAACTGAGGCAGCGGCACTACCGTTTATTTTTATTTTTTATTAATTAAGCTGATTTCACCATTACGTGCATTTATTAAGGAAAAGTTCAACTGAGACACATCTTTGCTATAATTTTCAGCAAACAAACATTTTCAGCAAACAAATAATTGTTTTTGTGTTAATCTTGTTAAAGTCCTTACGTGAACGCTCCTGTGGCCATTTGGCAGCCAATCCATTTTTGGCAAAACACCGGAAAACATTTCCGGGTTGTCAAAGGTGACGCGTAACATACGCAACACGTCAGCGGTGACGCATAATAGATGCGACGTGTACGGCGGTGCGACACGTTTATGGATTTTTCCACTTTATTGGACATAATTGGACTAAAGCGACGTGTACGGCGAAAAATACGGTAGATTTTACAAATGAATCTGCAGCAAAAAGAATGATGGGAACAAACACAGGTTGGTGATCAGACCAGATCGGAGGACGTGATTGGTCGATGGAAGGATACTGAAGAGTCGGCGGTCCTTGGAATCGGACCTCATGCGGCTGAGCTGCTGCTTGTGGCAGCGGAGGCTCCAGGGGTTGTAGCTGATCTTCTCTGAGGTCAGACCACTGTTCCAGTCCAGCATCTGAAAGGGAACATCGGAGAGGATCTTTGGGTCCAGCCTCGGACTCTTCAGTTCTGCGAGACTGCCGGGACAAGAGGAGGATCGTGAGTGCAGCGTTTCATTTGGACTTAAATGCTTAAAATGTTGTTTTTTTATTCATCACAAACTCTTTTCTACATTTTATTCTGAACCAAACATTTTTGATATAAGCAAACCTTGGAGAAATAATTTCAATTTAATGATAAGTTTTTCATAAATATTTATTTTTCAGTATTTACTCTAGCAGCAGCAACACAAATACACATTTTAAAACTAAAATCACTTCATCATCATCACGGTTGACAAACAGTCCTACTTGTCTGGGGTTTCTGCGTCGTGCGACTCCCTTCGGTCCGCCCGCTCCTCCTTGTGCTCGGAGGAAGAGGAGGAGCGATGGAGGCTGCGGCGGGAGTGTTTCCTTCTGGGCTGCTCCCGCTCTTGGGGTTCCCGCTCCTCGTATTCCCCCATCCCCACCTCCATGTTGTCCACGTAGGGGTACGCCACCAGGTTGATGTAGCCGTCACAGTCGCCTTCAAAACACACCAGCACCACGCCTGAGGGGACGAGACGCCGACAGGATGATCAGAAACGTAAAACACAAAGAAAATGCTCTGAAAAGCTTTGGAGAAACACTGAAGGAGGCGCAGCAGGAGGCGCAGCTTCATGTTAAAGGTCAAATGTTTCAAACATTTACTGTGGAACAGGTCTTGTGTCTGATGACTCTGCTCTGTTCACGAGCAGCTGTGTGAAAAAACGAGACGTTTCCCACCGGCTGCTGTTTCATCCAGCTGTGACGTGAACTTTTGAAATGCCACATCCTCCGAAATGCACATCTGGCTTGTTTCCTTCAGCTGGTTTAAAATGTGTTAACTTGTTTACTTCTTATTGGAGGAGGCTGCTGCTAACGAAAACCTAAACTTCAAGGAAGAGGAGACAAAAATGGACGTCTCAACGAAAAGAAAATGCAACAAGGAAACAGAACGAGCGTAAAAACGTTTTCCTTAATCAATATTTTGGTTTTTAATCTGTGGATCAAGCAGCCAAAACATTAAGAAACAACAACATTAACGTTAATGTAATCCTGAGGCTGCAGGTTCGAGCCCAGGTTGAGTCGTGGAGAACGTAAAATAACGTCTGGATCTTTCAGGTGAGTTTGCACACTGCGGGGACAGCCAAAAGAAAAACAACAACACGAATCAGAGATATTTTACTGACAACAACACGACTCTGTTGGCTCCTGACGGAGGACAAACAAACCAGATGTCTGCAGATTTTATCTATTCATTTTTTTGACACGGTCTGTTCAGAACCAGCTCCTGGACCGGTTCTGGTCCAGCCCTAGAACCACTTTGATGGAAAACCCCCCTAAGAGACGGTTTCCAGTTTAAATAAAGAGAAAGCTGAGAAGAAGTTTTACGAAGCGAGCAGAGAACGCCTCCAGAGAGCAACACTCAAGAGTCTTCCTGTTGAAGTTTATTCTGCTGTTTATTTGCAAACAAATGAACTCCAAATAAAAAAAATGTGTTGATTCTAATGTTGCTTTAATGCAGCATTTACAAAATCCAATGTTATTTTTTCAACATTAACTTTAGTTTTAACTGGACCGGAACATTCTGCAGAAAACGGGCTCCCTTCTAAAAAACAGAACAACCTCATGGGGACAAATATCGTCTCATAAAGTCAAACAATAAACGGGTCATGAAGCCTGGACAGAACCAGAAACTTGTTCCTGAGCTGCTGTTATTTAATCAGTGGGACAATGGAGGTGGGCAGAGATCCAGGACTAAATTTAGACTTGTTGTTCTGTTGTCACCAGCAGGCTGGACCAGAGGGAACACAGACCCACCAGGACCACAGCCAACACCTCGCCGCTTTACAGGGAGCAAGATACGACTTACTGTTACCAATAACAACATGTTTATTAAAGTATGAATTTATATGACCAATAACAACATGTTTATTAAAGTATGAATTAATATGACCAATAACAACATGTTTATTAAAGTATGAATTAATATTACCAATAACAACATGTTTATTAAATATGACTCACTACTATTACCAATAACAACATGTTTATTAAAGTATGAATTAATATGACCAATAACAACATGTTTATTAAAGTATGAATTAATATGACCAATAACAACATGTTTATTAAATATGACTTACTACTAGGGATGCACCGATACCAGTATCGGGTATCGGTCCGATACCATGTGCGTTTACTCGTACTCGTACTCATAAAAGGGCTCCGATACTACAGGACCCGATACCAGTTTCATTTCATTTCATTGACTATGTAAGAGTTCAAATGTAAAACATTTTATTTTTTTGTACAAGTTTGGACATACTTTACAGATTACCAATAGTAATGTACTTTGTTTATTTATGTTTGAAGTGTCTAATGAAAATAAACAGTTTAAGTTAATTAGAATGATTTTTAAAAATATTAATTAGTACTTGTATCGGTACTTGGTATCGGCAAGTACTTTAATGTAAGTACTTGTACTCGGTTTTCAAAAATCTGGTATCGGTGCATCCCTACTTACTACTATTACCAATAACAACAAGTTTATTAAAGTATGAATTAATATGACCAATAACAACATGTTTATTAAATATGACTTACTACTATTACCAATAACATTATGTTTATTAAAGTATGAATTAATATCAACAATGACGACATGTTTATTAAAGTATGAATTAATATGACCAATAACAACATGTTTATTAAATATGACTTACTACTATTACCAATAACACATGTTTATTAAAGTATGAATTAATATTACCAATAACATGTTTATTAAATATGACTTACTACTGTTACCAATAATATGTTTAGTAAAGTATGAATTAATATGACCAATAACAACATGTTTATTAAATACGACTTACTACTGTTACCAATAATGTGTTTAGTAAAGTATGAATTAATATGACCAATAACATGTTTATTAAATATGACTTACTACCGTTACCAATAACATGTTTATTAAAGTATGAATTAATATGACCAATAACATGTTTATTAAATATGACTTACTACTATTACCAATAACAACATGTTTATTAAATATGACTTACTACTATTACCAATAACTTGTTTGTTAAAATATGACTTACTACCATTACCAATAACAACATGTTTATTAAAGTATGAATTAATATGACCAATAACAACATGTTTATTAAAGTATGAATTAATATTACCAAGAACATGTTTATTAAATATGACTTACTACTATTACCAATAACAACATGTTTATTAAATATGACTTACT
>JBBPBX010020953.1:9616-42859 GCA_038048925.1 Garcialebias charrua | reverse complement strand
AGTAAGTAAGTAAGTAAGTAAGTAAGTAAGTAAGTAAGTAAGTAAGTAAGTAAGTAAGTAAGTAAGTAAGTAAGTAAGTAAGTAAGTAAGTAAGTAAGTAAGTAAGTAAGTAAGTAAGTAAGTAAGTAAGTAAGTAAGTAAGTAAGTAAGTAAGTAAGTAAGTAAGTAAGTAAGTAAGTAAGTAAGTAAGTAAGTAAGTAAGTAAGTAAGTAAGTAAGTAAGTAAGTAAGTAAGTAAGTAAGTAAGTAAGTAAGTAAGTAAGTAAGTAAGTAAGTAAGTAAGTAAGTAAGTAAGTAAGTAAGTAAGTAAGTAAGTAAGTAAGTAAGTAAGTAAGTAAGTAAGTAAGTAAGTAAGTAAGTAAGTAAGTAAGTAAGTAAGTAAGTAAGTAAGTAAGTAAGTAAGTAAGTAAGTAAGTAAGTAAGTAAGTAAGTAAGTAAGTAAGTAAGTAAGTAAGTAAGTAAGTAAGTAAGTAAGTAAGTAAGTAAGTAAGTAAGTCTTATTAATAATAAAGTTATGAACAAATATGACTGTGTTGAACAAACAAAACTTATATTGAATATGTAAACTGAAAATAATTACATAAACACTCATTTTAAACACAACAGCCACTTACAACTTGTTAATGTCACAATCTGCATCCTTTTAAAAAAATCTCCGCCCCTTAAAGAGTGGTGGGGGTGAGTGCTGAGCTAACCAGGCAGTCGTACGCGGGCAGGAGCCCACAGGCAACGGACATGAACAGACGGAGGAGGTGCCTGGAGGTTTCACATGTGGAGTCAGACAGTGAATTCAGAGGAGAAGAGTCTGAACCGTCAAGGAGGAGGGGGGTAGGATGAAAATGTTTAGAAATGTAGATGTTGAACAACCTGTTGAAATACAACAAAATGCAGGAAATCACATCTACTTTATTCAAAATGTTCTGGGGGAGGAGCACAGACTGAGTCAGATGTTCCTGTTGATGGTCAGTGGGATTTTTCTGTTTCTAAACTTTATGTTGTAAATTGTTGCTGTCTGAATCTAAATGACTTGAACGTTGGTGACGTAACTCTAAAGACACGTGTATGAAAAGAGTTGGACACTTTGTGACTAAACAGTGAAGACAGAGGTTCAGTGTTGTCCTCAGTGTCCCTGATGATGGAGGAGGTTGTGGACTTGTTCAGTGTGATGGTCCCATCAGGCTGCATCAGGCCTCCTGAAGGCCCACAAGCTCACAGCTCTTTTTCCACAGCTTCACCTGCACATCAGAGTCAGAGGACTGCATGGAGATCATTGTGGATCAAGATGGATCCAAAGCTTCATCACTTCATGTTCATCCAGTGAAGACTTGGAGGGAGTTTCTTTAAAAGCTCCTCGTTACAAACTATGAAGTCAAACATGAAAATGTTCTCCTCCAGTGTGAAAGAGTTGACTCCGGTAGTTTTCCACATATATTCATGTGTAATTGTGAAATGTGTCTACAAACTGTGTGTAAACAGAGCACTCAGCTGAATGTGACAAACATCATGTGGAAACTGGAGTCACATGATGGAGCTCCATTTGTCTGCTGGAGTCTGTGGAGGTCAACAAATATGGAGGAATGGGACAAGCGTAGAATCTCCTAGAAGACGTTTAGGTGGAAATATAAGAATGAATCTGCAGCTAAACGCTAAATAAAAGAGACAAAATGAGTAAAGCAGCTATAATAATAATAAAACAGAAGTCATCATTTATCTGCTGCCAAACTTTACTCAACAAATTAGAAGATAAACACAAAGTAACAAATTCAAACTGTTCTCCATCACAAACAACTTTTCCACACACGTCAACATTGTTCACCTATTTTCTGTCACTTCGGCTGTTTCCGCAGCTAAACAAACACATGCTAGTTGGCAGCTGGCTCCATTTTGGTTGATAATTCTTTAATGAGGAATGCATTAAGCATCGAGATGAGAACAAACTTGAAGGATTTAGTTTTTGACTTCCTGATTTGTTGGAGCGCTCTTCATGACTTTGTGCTGAGTGTTTTTACTCTGAACTTCTAAACATACAAGAAATAAAATGTTTGTTTTTCACAAAGTTCAACGTTTTGTTCAGCACATCCAGCGACTGTTGCAAATGTAAATGTTCAATGTTTTCCTCACAGAAACCTGCGCACATTTCAAGAAATCCATCAGAGGTTTGAGTTTAGTAAATCAGTGAACATCAACAGATCCAATGATTTGGATTCAAAAGATCCAAAACTCCACAGAAACCAGTTTGAGCTCAACGGAGACATTTTTGTCCATTTTATAGTCAAACACAAAGACATTTAAATCTAAATCATTCTTTGGACATCAAAAATCTTATGACTGTAATTAAATCTTTTTATTTTTAAAGTTTCCAAAACTCATGTTTCCATCAAATCACAAAGTTTTGTTAACGAATGTGAAAGTTGATGTTAAATAGTTGAAAGCTTCATTTCAAAGTGAACCTTTGGTTCAGTGTTTGTCAGAAATGTTTGGTTGTGAAGCTCAGGCTTTAGATGATGGATGGACAGACAGACAATAAACAGATGTTTGAATGATCCAGAGGAACAGTTCAAAAACACATCTGGAAATGTTTCAACATAGAAACTACTTTCATGTTTTGAAACACTCAAATGTTTTTTCATCCAAAAGTGTTTTTGTGTTTTTTGACTGAACTCACAGAGTTGAGATGTTTTCAAAGTCAAAATGATTTTCTTTCCTTCATCAGCAGCTAAATGTAGAATATTTGATGCTTCATGGAGTCACATGGTGTTTCATCAAACAGCTGCTTGTGCTGCTGTTTTAAATTGTGTCCTAAATGTGAAAAGTGATGCGAGGACATCATTTGATTGTCCACTCTGAAGACTTTAGAGAAAGACAAACAGAGGTTTCTGTGAGACACTTGAAGCTGGACGTGTTCATTGAAGTGTTTCTTGTGAGCAGACTCCAACATGTCTCTGGTGTCAGACTCAAACACTCGGGACACATCAGCTGAAATAAAGTCCACTTTGCTGCAAACATCTGCTGTGAAAACAAAGTGGAAACATGAACGCAGCAGGAAAAGTCATTTTGAACGCTGCACACAAGATGACTTTTCTGTGGATCATCAGTGAAAATATTGTCCACAAGTGATTTCAGCAGCATGTGGTGGTTGAGGCCAGTGTTCCTTTAACAGCTGTTTCCTCTTGCTCACATCTGTTTGACAGAATCAAAGGAGTGAAATAGTTAGAAATGTGTTCCAGTTTGATCCAGGTGAAGTTGAAGAATTCAAAGTGAAAGAATTCAACAAGAGCCTCAACAGTCTTCTACTCTCCATCATGTTCAGCCTCTGGATTGAGACGTTTCAAACTGAAAAGTTCATTTCCTTTGGCTTCCAATGATTTTAGCAGCTCAAGTCTTTTTTCATTGACTCCTTTAAGAATAGATTTGGACTTGTTCTTAAATGTTGTGTTTGAACACCTTCACTTTGTTGTTTTATGGATGTTATTTTGGAGTTTGTTGTTCAGCACATTGGTCAACTCTTGTTGTTTAAATCTGCTTTATTAATAAAGTTGATCTCATTTGATTCATGGATCAGCCTGTATTCTATATTTATACAACATGTAATGATGTTACACAACTATTTGATGTTTTTTCTAAGAGAATGGCTGAACTTTAGGACTTGATGACAGTTTTTCTACCTGATTGTTGTTTATTTGATGAAGAAATGTGATTTGATGTCTCTGTGATTTAAATGTGTCTGGAATGACAAAAAGAAAAAAGAACTTGAACAAGTTTCTGTCCACAGTCACACTGACTAAAGCTGACACATTAAAGCTGGTCAAACTTTGCTCGGCGGCTCCTCTCATCACTCCGTCCTGGAGTTTATTGCTGAAGGCTGTTTTTGTCCAAGTGGACAAATGTCTGAGCCTGAAGACCAAGGAGACAGCAGCTGTTCAGATCCTGAAGAAGGATCCAGATGTTTCCAGGACTCCGATAAAGAGGTTGATCCCAGACGTGTGTTCATGAAGATTCAACACTTTTCTTTCTGCTCTGCTTGAAGATGCACCACAAGCTGCACCAAAAGCAGATGCACCAAAAGCATTCGATACTATTGATCACACCATTCTCCTTGAAAAACTGAACAAATATGGTATTAGAGGACCAGCATTACAGTGGGTATCTAGCTACTTAAAAAACAGGAAACAATTTGTACAAATAAATGATGTAAGATCTGACCTCTGTAATATCACATGTGGAGTTCCTCAAGGCTCTGTACTTGGACCAAAGCTTTTTATTTTATATGTGAATGACTTGGTAAATGTGTCAGGACTCCTTAAATGTGTACTTTTCGCAGATGATACCACTTTTTTCTGTTCAGGTGAAGATATAGAACAAATGTTAGAATTGATAAAGACAGAATTTGTCAAGATACAAACTTGGTTTAAAATAAATAAATTATCATTAAATCTAGAGAAAACTAATTACATGATATTCGGTAATAGAAAGAAAACTGTCGATGTTCCACTCAAAATTGAGGATGTTGAGATTTGTAGAGTGAATGAGGTGAAGTTTTTGGGTGTTATCATTGATGACAAACTGACATGGAAACAACACATAAATTCTGTAAGAATAAAAATAGCTAAATCGATAGCAGTACTGTACAAAGTCAGAGACCTATTGAATGATAAAGCTCTGTATTTGTTGTATAACACAATCATTGTTCCACACTTAATCTATTGTATTGATGTTTGGGGGAATGCGTGTAAAACAATCACAAAGCCTATTTTTGTATTACAGAAAAGAGCTGTAAGAATTATCACTAGAAAGCATTACCGTCATCCATCAAGTACATTATTTTATCAACTAAAATTACTGAAGTTCCATGATTTGGTAGACTATAATATTTTATCAGTTATGTATAGAGCTCAAAATAATGCATTACCTTTAAATATCCAAATGCACTTTGTTAAAAGACAAAGTTGTTATAATCTTAAGGGAACAGAGTTGTTTGTAAAACCACAATTCAGAACCAGTTTGAAGGGACGTTCTACCTCAATTCAGGGAATTAGATTATGGAATGGCTTGGAGAATGTAGTTAAAAATGCCAAGTCAATGTTTACATTTAAAAAAATGATCAAAACAAATATGTTAAAAAAATATATGTGAAATAACGTAATGTGTATTGTATTAGTTAGAAAATTAGAAAGTGTTAGTCATTTTGTACTGTTGGTTGAAGAATATTATTGTTTAACCTGATTGTTGGAAAAAGTTGGTTGAAGATTATTATTGTTTACATGGTTTGACTACTGTTGTTTAATCTGATTGTTGGAGATAAGGGGCAGATATAATAAGATTTATTCTTCTTTCTGCTACCTTTCATTTTTTTACATTTTGTACACTATCATTATGAGATTGCCTTGTATTGTTTCTTTTGTAAAAAAATGAACAAATTTAATAAACATAAACAAACATCTTTCATGACATCATCTAGTTTGTGTTGATTAAATACTAATCCTTCTTAAACTACATCAGATGGGTCTAAGTTCAGTGAAATATTTACAAGTTGTCATGGGAACACAGAAACTGAAGGATGTAGAGCTGAAGAGCAGATCAGTTTGAGCTCTTATTTTGAAGAGCAGCAGCTAACGGAAGTGACGTTGCACCAGAAGTTGCTCAGTTCTGACGTCAGTGTTTGTTGTTCTGCTCCGTAGCTACGAGCTGAAGGCCTTTTCTCTCGACTGCTGCTCAAATGAGTTGAAGTGAACGTTAAATTGAGCTGTAACATCTGTAAATGTTGCTGACCGGAAGTGAACAGATGTGGAGACAGCGGCTCAAACAGCTGGAAGCAGAGGAAGAAGAAAAGTCTGAGGATTTTGGAAGTAGAGCTGCAGCTCAGGAACAAACGGAGCAAGACACATGTTAGATGCTGTTTTCAGTCCCAACCATCAACTGCATCTTTTAGGTTTGTGTCTTTATTCTTTCTCTCCAGTGACTTTGTTACAAGTTAGTAGCAGTTTTCTGGAAGATAAAGGAGTTACTTCTTACTCTCTGTGCTGATCCAAAACTAACAAAGAGTGAACGACTCAAGTGAACCGGGTTACTTTAGTGACTCATTAGACTGACCCAGATCCATAAAGTGAACCGAGTTACTTTAGTGATTCATTAGACTGAACCAGATCCATAAAGTGAAATGGATTTACCAACTTTATTGACATCCTAAATGACCACTCCAATGCTACAAAGCTCCAAATGAAGCTGCACGTGGGGCTAAATCAGGCGCGAGCTCGGCCCCTTTGTTTTCCTTCGTGATGAGAAGCTACATTTTAGCTCCGTGATTTATTTCAACTACTAATGAAAAAAGACTTCTCGTGAGTCAAATACTTTATTCTGTGATTTAGTTCCAAGCTGCTGCTGCCAGAGGCTTGTAACACTGCAGCTTCTTGTCTGTGGAGAGGAAGTTAGTTAGTTTTTAGTGTCCCTAAAGATTCTGCATAAATGTTATCCTGTAAACTATATAATCTCCAAGTACCGTCCAAACGTAGACCCAATGTGTTCACTCTGCCACAGCTCTGAGGAGACCATCATCCATCTCTTCTGGGACTGTTCTCATACTCAGGTGTTCTGGAAAGACATTTTCATGTATGTAAATAGAAAGTTAGAAATTGACCTACCATTTGACGCTAAAATTATACTGTTTGGTTTCTTTTGTCCAAATATTTCAAGTGAGAAAGTTTTTGTTGTAAATTTAATACTACTCTTAGCCAAATTTTACATCCACAGCTGTAAATTATCCTTGCTAAAACCTAGATTTATAGTGTTTTCTAATTATATTTCAAAGTCAAAGTCAAAGTCAAAGTCAACTTTATTGTCAGATCTGCAATATGTACAGTGCAGGACATACACAGGACCGAAATTGCGTTTCTCTCAGTCCCTCGGTGCAACAGTAAACATCTAAACATTGAAACACTGAAACATATAATAATAGACATAAGCATAAAATAGTAAACCTAACACTGTCCTGAGTTTTTTGCATAGTGGTATAAGAGTATGAAAATTTACACCAACTCTAAAACTAAAACATTAAACATTTAATGAACATAATATTGTCCTGAGTTTTTGCATACTAGTATAAAAAAAGAGTATAAAAAGTATAACTAAAATAAACTAAAGGTTTCTAGCATTGACATTTGCAAAGTGGCAAAGCAGCGTATGAGTCAATGTACACAGTATATGTATGAGGTAGTAGTTGATGTTGTTGTAGAGGCAAAAAGTGGCATATGCAGTAAGGCACATTGGGCATCCCTAAATAAGACCGTTCAGAGCACACTGTATATGTACCAGCAGTGGTGTAGATACTAGAGTAGTGTAAATAAATGTAAACAGTAGTAATTACATGTAGGCAGTAGTAATAAAAGTAAACAGTATTAATAAATGTAAACAGAGAATGTAAACAGTATTATGATTATAGGCAGTGATGTAATACAGACATTAGTGCAAGTATGAGAAGTAGTGCAAACTGTATGAGCACATGACCGAGAGTTCAGTGATCAACCCGTTTGATGACAGAGTCTAGTGTTAAAAACTTTGTGTTGAGTGATAATATGTGAGAAAGTTTTAGTGTTAAGGCAGTTCAAATGGGAGGGGAGGCAGAGCAGGCAGAGTGTTTAGCATTCTGACTGCCTGATGAACAGAGCTGTCTCTCAGTCTGCTGGTTCGAGCCTGGAGACTCCTCAGTCTCCTCCCTGATGGCAGCAGTCTGAAGCAGCTGTGTAGTGGGTGTGTGGGATCACCTGCCATGCGGTGGGCTTTCCGATTGAGGCGTTTGCTGTGTAAGTCCTGCAGTGAGGGCAAGGAGGTGCCCACGATCTTCTCAGCTGCTCTCACAATGCGCTGGAGGCTCTTGCGGCATGATGCAGTACATGCACCAAACCACACAGTGATGCAGCTGGTCAGGACACTTTCTATGGCACCTCTGTAGAAGGTGCTCATGATGGAGGTTGAAGCTCCAGCCCTTTTCAGCTTGCGGAGAAAGTAGAGACGCTGGTGAGCCTTCTTTGCCAGTGCTGCAGTGTTCCTGCTCCAGGACAGGTCCTTTGAGACGTGCACTCCCAGGAACTTGGTGCTGTCTACTCTCTCCACTGCGGTGCTGTTGATGGTCAGAGGGGGATGTTGGGCATCCCTCTTCCTGAAGTCCACAACAATCTCCTTTGTCTTCTCCACGTTGAGAGTGAGATTGTTGTGTCCGCACCACAAGGCCAGGCGGCTCACCTCGTTCCTGTAGTCCGTCTCATCGTTGTTGCTGATGAGACCTACCACTGTTGTGTCGTCCGCAAACTTGATGAAGTGGTTGGAGCTGTACGATGGTGTGCAGTCGTGTGTTAGCAGGGTGAATAGAAGGGGGCTCAGCACACATCCTTGTGGGGCCCCTGTGTTCAATGTGATGGTGCTAGATGTGTTACTCCCGATCCGTACTGTCTGTGGTCTCCCGGTCAGGAAGTCTAGCAGCCAGTTACACATTGAGGTGTTCAGCCCCAGACTGTCCAGTTTAAGGATGAGCTGTTGGGGGATGATGGTGTTAAATGCCGAGCTGAAGTCGATGAACAACATTCTAACATAGGAGTCCTTCGTGTCCAGATGTGTGAGAGCTGTGTGAAGGGCAGAGGAGATGGCATCGTCGGTTGAGCGATTAGGTCGGTATGCAAATTGGAAGGGATCCAGGGAGTCAGGGAGGACAGATGTGATGCTTTTCATGACTAGCCGTTCAAAGCACTTCATCAGGATGGGGGTGAGTGCTACTGGGCGATAGTCATTGAGGCATGCGGGCGTTGCCTTCTTTGGGACAGGGATGATGGTGGTGGCTTTGAAACAGGTGGGGACGATGGCCTGGCTCAGTGAGATGTTAAAGATGTCCGTGAAGACCGCTGCGAGTTCCCCTGCACAGTCCTTCAGCACACGACCAGGTATGTTGTCAGGACCAGAGGCCTTCCGGGCGTTAATCTTTATATTTCTTCTTACTTAAAGTATTGTACTAATGCAGAAGCTTTAAAAACTAAAACAATCTGTAACGAATTTCTGTTGTAAGCTACCCAAGACACATTTTTGTATTTGTTTATGTGCCTTTATTCTCTGTTGTGCTATGCATGCCTTAAGTCTCGAGCCATGTTTGACATTGTAAGTTTTTTTTGTACTTGTTTTTTCTATTAAAAAAAAAAATCTGTAGCTGTTAGCATTTGTAGCTGTTAGCATGTGTAGCTGTTAGCGTGTGTAGCTGTTAGAATCTGTAGCTGTTAGCATCTATAGCTGTTAGCATGTGTTGCTGTTAGCATGTGTAGCTGTTAGCATCTGTAGATGTTGGCATCTGTAGCTGTTAGCATCTGTAGCTGACTGTTGGCATGCATAGATATCATATATAGAACACTAGATACCACATGGCCCCATAGATATATACACTAGATAAGCTGAGGAGGAGTCAGCGGCGGCGTCAAGCGGCGGCCATCTTGCCACAGACAGCAACATTAGCTGCAGCTGTGGAAACCGTATGGAGGTGAGGGATTTATACAAACAAAAATACGCTTAACTCGCTGTAATCTTGACGGATTTACAAACGGTTTATGTTTTTAAAAACGTTATTAACGTGGCTATGATTTCTTTGGTAATCAGACAGCAGTTTCGTCTTTTTTAAAAGGTTTTATTCGTGTTTTGGGTGTCACACTCATCGAGAATCTAGAATTTAAATTCTGTTTTTATTACACCAATAACTATTTTAAAACAAACTAATCTTTTGTCTAAATGACTGTCTTGATCATGACTGTATTTATTAGCAGACTATTAACAAGAGCCTTTGATTAAGGGCTAGCTAGTATTCCAAACATTTCCCCAGCATTCTTAGATCACTAGGAGCTCTTTGTTTTTAACTGAACTAAAGCTGCACATGATTTCCAAGCGGTTTGGTATGTTCAACACTAATTACTGCTTTGTGTTTTACAGAAATACTCTTTGACAAGATGCCTGACTTTTGTGCAGCCTATGGATGCTCCAATAGACGTAACATCAAAACAAGAAACCTTGGGATCACATTTCACCTGTAAGACTCTGTGACAGTATTATTACTTTAATTAGAATAATCATAGTTATATTTTGGATCAGTGCACATTACACGTCACGCTACACACAAAAAATGTGAGATAATATTATTGACATAATATTATACATAATATATATTTACATAATAATGACATATATTTACAGCACTTTGGTTGACCTTGTTGTTGTTTTAAGTGCTCTATAAATAAAATGGTATGGTATGGTATAAGGCTTGTAAAAGTATCTTTATATAAATTATGATTATGATTCAGTGTTTCTTTTTGATACCATTTTTAATAGCTGTTTTATTGTACCAAAAGTAAATGCAAGCACACCAAAAGTATGATATATGTGTATACTTGTCATTACTATAATTCAAAGGTAAAGAAAGGAAGTGTGGAAAATAATGACCAGCTTCTTCATGTTTTTAAGGTTTCCCAAAACCAGAGAGAGGAGGCGGCAGTGGGAAGTTGCCCTGAGAAGAGAGGGTTTTGTTGCCCTGGACAGGACACTGCTCTGCAGTGATCACTTCAGGTCTGAGGACTTTGATCGGACAGGGCAGACTGTCAGATTAAAAGATAGTGTTGTTCCAACACTTTTTTTCACCAAGGCAGTCCTTTTTAAAGGGCATTAACTCCAAAAACACAAAGATTTTAACACTGGACTCTGTGTCATCAAACGGGTTATTCACTAAACTCTCGGTCATGTGCTCATTCTGTTTGCACTGCTCATATTTGCACTAATGTTTGTATTACATCACTGCCTATAGTCATAATACTTACTGTTTACATTCTCTGTTTACATACTACTGTTTACATTCAATGTTTACATTTATTAATACTATTTACATTTATTACTACTGCTTACATTTATTACTACTGTTTACATTTACACTACTTTTATATCTACACCACTGCTGATACACATACAGTATTCTTTGACCAGCCTTATTTAAGGATGCCCAATGTGCCTTACTGCATATGCCACTTTTGCCTCTATAACAACATGAACTACTACCTCATACATATACTGTGTACATTAACTCATATGCTGCTTTGCCACTTTGCAAATGTCAATGCTAGAACCTTTAGTTTATTTTATAGTTATACTGTACTTTTATACTTTTTTACTTTTTATACTAGTATGCAAAAACTCAGGACAGTATTATGTTCATTAAATGTTTAGTGTTTTAGTTTTAGAGTTGGTGTAAATTTTCATACTCATTTACCACTATGCAAAAACTCAGGACAGTGTTACAGTTTTACTATTTTATGCTTATGTTTATTATTATATGTTTCAGTGTTTTAATGTTTAAATAGTTACTGTTGCACCGAGGGACTGAGAGTCTTGTCACACTATCAGATGTTTATTTCTGTTTGTTTGTTTGTTTATTTATATCTCCCGATTATTAAATCTTTTCATGTATCTAAAAAAAATAAACTACACATATTGACCAAGGTTTGTGTAATAATGTATTTAATATTACATAATATTTGCATGTGTAGGGAAAAAATTGGCATAAATTATTTTCATACCACTAATAATAATGCTATTTATGATGAAATAGTATTAAATATTTATTAGCATTGTAACATATGTCAGTTAATTTCAGAGTCAGAGAGTCAGAGAGAATTTATTGTCATTTGCACCGCATGTAGTACATGTGTTGAAAACGAGATTATGTACACAGGGTCCCAGTTACATCCAACAACAAATGCAAGAGAAATACAATAATAACATCTAGGATTAACTAAGAGAGACATCACATCAGCTAGTAATACACTAAGCCCTAATGTAGTAGAAAAACATCATTATAAACAGCAGCACGAACATGAGCAGATGGTCACAGATGAACGCAGCAACAAGAAACAGATCAGTATCAGTATGATGTGACATTTTGCAGTGTTTATTCTTATTATTTATTTATTCATGAGTCTGACAGCCTCAGGGTAGAAGCTGTTTCTCAGTCTAGTGGTTCTACATTTGATGCTCCTCAACCTCCGTCCCGAGGGGAGTGGTGCAAAGAGTGAGTGTGCTGGGTGAGTGAGGTCTTTCATGATGCAGGTGGCTCTTTTTCTGCATCTGGAGGTGTAAATGTCTGTGATGGTGGGGAGACTGACTCCCACAGACTTCTGTGCAGCCTTCACCACTCTCTGCAGAGCTTTTCTCTCTGCAACTGTGCAGCCTCCATGCCACACGTTGATGCTGGAGCACAGGACGCTCTCCACTGCACACCTGTAGAACGAGGTGAGGACTGGGCTTCTCAGACCGGCTCGTCTCAGCCGTCTGAGGAAGTAGAGTCTCTGATGACCTTTCTTGATCAGGCTGGTGGTGTTATTGCTCCAGCTGAGGTTATCATTCATGTGTACACCCAGGTATTTGTAGCTGGAGACCACCTCCACCGCAGATCCACCTATTTATTAGCATTGTATTTTGTATATTATTAGTATATTATATTTATATTTATTATATTATATTTATATTTATATTATTAGTATATTATATTATTTGTATATTATTGTATATTTATTAGCATTGTAACATATGTCAGTTAATTTCGCTGGAAATAAACATGTATTTATAAATAGATGTAAATATAATCTTATTGTGTATATTGCTAGTGCAATACAGTGTCTATATAACGTTATTTTCATGTGAACGTCCATCTTAAGTATACCATATTATAACAACATCTCTCACATTTATAACAAACCAAACCGTTTTAAAATCGGTTGAAAATTAAGCAAGTTATGGTTATTTTAATAGTAAATGCACCATTCACATTCATGTTAAGAGTGGGCGTTCTGTCTGTGGCAAGATGGCCGCCGTCTGACGATGTCGGTCTCCATTGGCCAACAGCGGGGATGTCTTATCTAGTGTTTATTATATCTATGCATGGCCCATTCTCGCCTATTGGAGCTGACGAGATTTCAGGCAGCCATCTTGGAGCTGTCCACCGCTCCACTCAGCCTTATATATTTGGCAGGCACAATAAAGTATCAGCGCATTTAATCAATCATAACACGCTGAATAGTAATCCCATTGCCACATATTTAAATGTTAGGCATACAGCTATTAAAACTGCATGTATAGGAACATATAGTTTAGCATATTTAAATAATTTTGGTGGAATACCATACTTAATTATATGACATGTTTAGCAAGATACAACCAAAGATGCAATTTATTCACACACACATTATGTATACATATTAGATACTGTAATTATATATACAGTATATATATATATATATATATATATATATATATATATATATATATATATATATATATATATATATATATATATATATATATATATATATATATATATATATATATATATATATATATATATATATATATATATATATATATATATATATATATATATATATATATATATATATATATATATATATATATATATATATATATATATATATATATATATATATATATATATATATATATATATATATATATATATATATATATATATATATATATATATATATATATATATATATATATATATATATATATATATTATATATATATATATATATATATATATATATATATATATATATATATATATATATATATATATATATATATATATATATATATATATATATATATATATATATATATATATATATATATATATATATATATATATATATATATAGTATATATATTAATATATATATATATATATTAGGGCTGGGCGATATGGAAAAAATCATATATCACGATATGGACTTTTTTATATCACGATAACGATATATATCACGATATATACAACACGATGTGTGTGTGTGTACAGGAAAAATTTGGACCAAAGTTTTTTTATTTTATTATTTTACTACAGATAGTTACAATTATAAGAATGTGAACAAAAAGAACAAGGAAATTTGGACCAAAGTAGAAACTAGATCTACCTAAGATCTACCTTAATTCAAGGAGTACGATTATGGAATGACTTAATGCCAAATGACAAATGTTAAGGAAGCCAAATCATTCCTTGTATTTAAGAAACTGGTAAAAAATGAATTGCTAAAAAAATATAAATGAATCTAATTTAATGTGTGATATATGTGAATTGAAAATTGACTGAGTTATTTACTTATTTTGTTATTATAGAAAATATTGTTTGAACTGTTATTAGATGAATAAGGAGCAGATTTAATAAGATTTATTCTTCATCTGCTACCTTTCATTTTATTTATTTTTTTCTATTATGAATACGTTAATTGTTGTATTTCATATTATAAAATGAATAAACTAACAAACAAACAACTCCTTTTCTACTTTGGTCCAAATTTTTCCTGCAGGTGGCGGTAAAACAACAGCTGCTAATGAAACTCACGAAGAAGAAATCCGCTCTGAAGTTTGAGTAAACAAAGCAAGAAACAGAAAAGAGAAAACGTTGCGTTTGATTGCGGTTCTGTTGTGTCTCTGGTCTGTTTTGTATTGGTTAACTGGACCCGAGTTCGGACTCGGTTGGACTCTGGGTTCGTGTCCTCTGGACCCATTTTGTCTCAGAGTTTCAGCGGAGCGAAATAATGGAAGCTAACAAGGTGAGCTTCCCCCTCTTTTTGGTAAAAGTTATTCTTCTTGGGCTGCCTGTGCAGCTGTTTTCTCCTTGTTGAGATCTATGGTTGAGACACCGGCTTCATGCGCCTGCGGCTCTGTTGCTCTCGAGTTTAACAACGTAAAGCATGTGTTGCAAACCCGCGCGTGCGTCAAACATAAAGCAGCGCCGTCATCTCGCAAAACCCCATATGAAGCTTCTTTGCGACAGTTATTTTTTTATTCTTATTTATCACGATAGAGACGATAGAAGGAAAGTAGCACGATAGACACGTTTCTATCGTCCCCACGATATATATCGTCATATCGCACAGCCCTATATATATATGTAACATAGTTAATATTGAATATAATTCCACTTGTCATTACTTCCAAGTTTAGGTTCATGTGTAATGGGTGAAACAGCGCCCCCTCTGGCTGATTGGCGGTTATAAATATTGTGAACACAGACATCTCATTGCCAGTTAATACGAGATGGGCATGAGGTAGGTCCACTGAGTTAAACGCTCCAGTAAAATATTATGTTAGCTTGATGCTGACATGAAATGATTTTCCTCATAAGGTGCTGTACCCGCTGTGATGAACCTGATTTATGATCAGTCCATATTCTGTTCTGTACAGGTACACATTATTTTATTTATTTGTATTTCTGTTTAATATTAATGTTGTAAATACGGCAGTTGGCCAGTTCATACGAGATGGGCATGAGGTGCTGTACCCGCTGTGATGAACCTGATTTATGATCAGTCCATATTCTGTTCTGTACAGATAAACAACGTTTCACCTCATCCTGTCTCCTGGTCCTTAATAACACAACGCAGACCTGAATTATTCTGAACGAATTCACCATTTGATGAGGTTACATTGGTGCCTGTGACCCGTTCTTCAACTTCTCCAGCGCGAGTGGCTGCGTCTACTTTCTGGAGCCGCGGCAGTTGGTGGGCTGCGTCTACACCCTGGAGCCGCGGCAGTTGGTGGCTGCGCGCGCATCTGTCCCGTTCATCAGACCCGGCCGGTACCGCAGCCCCGTGTGGATTCTTCGCTGCTCAGTCTGGTAGTGCAGTGGCCAGTCTGAAAGTGTGGAGCTATTTTTTTTAATTCATTTTAACCGTTTTGTGTTGATTGAGCGCTGTGGCTGCACTATGATACAGGAGGTCTTTTTTTCTTCTTTCTTTCTCTCTCTCTCTCTCTCTCTCTCTCTCTCTCTCTCTCTCTCTCTCTCTCTCTCTCTGCGCTGCGCTCTCTGAAGGAGGAGGGGCACTTTGAGACAAAATAAGTTTTAATGTTTTTACAGCTTTTTCATTCAGGTTTTTCTTGTTGATTTGTTGAAGGTGCACTTTTGCTCGTGTTTAATTTGTAAGTGATCAAATTAATAATAATTAATAATAATAATAATTAATAATAATAACTGAAAATTATTATTATATATATATATTTTTTTGTTTTTTGTTGCTTTTGATCATTAAGGGCTGAGTTATGGCAAGCAATAATTATTTTGGTAGGGGGAGGGGGTTTGAAATGTTTACTCCTATGCCTGCAGTTGCCAGAGGTAGGGGTTTGTATTTGAATACCCCAGAAGCATCCACACCAAAATCAAATTTTGTTTATGTGGGTGAAAGAGTTAATGACACTGTTAATGCTCCACAGTGTGAAGTTGATGGTAGACTTTTGAGTGACATAGCTTCACGAATTGGAGTTTCAATAGGTGAAAGTATTGCAGCTTGCATTGAGACCCGTTTGAGTAATACAGTGGGTCCAGGGGTGGTTGGAGCTACAGCTAACGAGTCTACCATGTTAAATGTCATTGTTCGCCCTGATGTGAAAGAACCTGTGAGTTTTAAAGGGGATCATGATTCATGTTCAGTCCAAGAGTGGGAGGTTATGATGTTAACTTATATGAGAAAGAAAGACATCCCTGTGGCTGAACAGGCTGATGAGGTGATCTCTAAGCTGGTGGGGAGGGCACATGAAGTAGTTAAAGTTGGCATACGCAGTAAGCCAGTTTTAAATCTGACTACAGGACCTGAGCCCATTTTTGAGATACTGAAGCAGCACTTCAGTGATACTATGTCCTCTAGCTTGCCCTTAGCAGACTTTTATGCTACGGTGCCCCACCCTGACGAACATCCCTTTGACTATTGGCTGAGACTTAACAAAGCTTTGGACATGACAGAGGACTCTTTAAAGAGACAAAATAAGGCTTTTGACTCTCTGTCTGGTGATCTAGCTGCCATGTTTATCCAGAACTGCCCTGATCCTGAACTGTCACTCATATTCAAATGTAAGCAGCTGAAAGATTGGACAGTGGCTGAAATTCACGAGAAGCTTGTTGAGAATTGCAGAAATCGCAAGCGACTAACCAAACACAAAATGTCAAGCATCCTGTCTTCCCAGCACCAGGAAGTCACCTCGTCTGTGCAGAGTGCGACACTCCGTACTGAAGTACTACCTCCAGCTGCTGCTATTGGGAAGACAGCTGAGAGCTCGCCAGACCGCCTGGACCGGGTCATCGCTCTACTTGAACGTGTGCTGGAGCAGCAGCCACAGCAGCACAATTTTCAAAGAAGGTTCAATGTACACACCCAGAGGGACCAGCCGACGAAAGTAAAGCCTGCCTTACCTTGTGCTGTGTGTAGCGATGGTGGACACACTACTCAGTACCACTGCAGGTCCAACCATCTGTGCTTCAGCTGTTTTGCACCTGACCACATCCGAGCAGAGTGTCCAGGGACTGTGGTGAGGAAGCCTGGGAGCGATAAGCAGGTGGTGCAGCTTCAGGAAAACTGACTGGCCTGCATGTGGTGGGGACAAGTGTTGGGCCTAAAAGTGATCCCCCTGTTGCAAATGTTGAAAATGACATGGAGTCTATATGTCAAAGTGCATGTGAAGTGAGAAAAATGGGATATACACCAATAATCCAAAACATTCAGAGACTCAAACAACATGACAACTTGTTTTATGAAAATGTGACACTGGGAGGAGTGGTTACGGTCAGAGCTTTGCTGGATAGCGGGTCGATGGCGTGCACACTGAGCTCTAAAGTAATACCTCAGCTGTTACAGCAGGATGTTTTAAGAAGCCCCGCCCTTGAGCCGACAGCCACTGTGTTGATTGGATGTGGGGGGTCCAGGACATTACCTTCTGGCATGTGCGATCTGGAGATGGATCTTTATGATTACAAAGTGATTGTCCCAACATTGATCGTTGAGAACCAGAATGAAGAACTGATTGTTGGCAGTAACCTGTTGAAATACATTATTAACAGGTTTAAGCTGAAGCAAGACATCCAGGACCAAGGCCCCACAGCACTCTGTGACAGTAGTGATGCAGAGCAGAAACTGCTACATTTGTTGGCAAGGGTGGAAGCTGCCGATTCAGACGCCCATTATGCAGTTGGAACTATCAAAATCAAGCGAGCTGTTACTCTTGAACCCATGACAGAGCATCTGATTTGGGGCAAGTTGCCACAGGTGAATAATCTGTTGGCTGGATGTACTGTTGTCGTGGAGCCAACAACCGCCAGATCTAAACCGAGAACAGTCTTGGTGGGGAGGTCGGTGTCAATCCTGAGAGCAGATGGGTGGCTCCCATTAAAGGTCATTAATCCATCAGACAAGCTGGTTACTTTGAGACGTAATACTAAGTTGGCGGATGTGAGTACTTGTGATTCAGTGGAGATGTTTGCTGGTTCCCAACTCGACATCCAACAACAAGTTCAAGTACCGTTGGACAACAGTACAAAACACAGCCTCGTCTCAGAGGACTCGACTTTACCAGATCATCCTCACCTTGTGGCACCGAGCACAGTTGACACCCCTCAGGCAAGGCTAAGAGGACTGGGGCTGTCGGATGTGGACATTGAGTCATGTGACGTTGCCCCTGAATATAAGGCTAAGCTGGCTGAGCTCATTGTTCAATACCAATCAATCTTTTCAAGGGACAAGATGGATTGTGGTAAAGCCACTGGTTTCCTACATCGCATCAGAGTCATGGATGAGAAACCATTTCGATTGCCATGTAGGCGCATACCACCAACCCAGTATGAAAAATTGAGAGAGGCATTAGATGAGATGGAAGAGCGTGACATCATACGAAAGTCTAGCAGTGAATTTGCATCTCCATTAGTGATCGTGTGGAAGAAGTCGGGTGACCTACGTATCTGTAATGATTTCCGATGGATCAATGCACGCACTGTCAAGGATGCTCACCCACTCCCTCATCCAGCTGATGCTCTAGCAGCTCTGGGGGGCAATGCCTTTTTCTCAACCATGGATTTGACCTCTGGCTATTACAATGTGGAAGTGCATGAAGCTGACCGAAAGTACACTGCCTTTTCATCGCCTTTTGGATTGTATGAGTATAATCGAATGCCTCAAGGACTCTGTAATAGTCCCGCCACATTCATGAGAATGATGCTAAACATCTTCGGTGACCAGAACTTCATGAGCTTGTTGTGCTATCTGGATGATGTCCTGGTGTTTGCTCCAACAGAAGACCTAGCGCTGGAGCGTCTGCACATGGTCTTCCAGAGACTCCAGAGCCATAACCTAAAGCTCGCCCCAAAGAAATGTCACTTTCTGAGGAGGTCAGTGAAGTTTCTTGGTCATATCATCAGCATAGATGGGATCCAGTCTGACCCTGATAAAGTGACTGCTATCACCACCATCACAGAGTCTGACCTTATGGAAATTGGCACAAATATTCCCTCCCAGAAGAAGATCCGTTCCTTTCTTGGCATGGTAGTCTACTACCAGCAGTTTATTGAAGGGTGTTCTGCCATAGCCAAACCATTGTTTCGGCTAATCTCATGCTCTAAAGGTCCGCGTGGAGGTGGGAGAAAACGCCGCCAAATCCGCAAACAGCTCCGTGCTGAAGATTGGACTGCAGATTGTCAGCAGGCTTTCCATCAACTGAAGTGGGCTTTGCTAGATTGTGTGGTGCTGGCCCACCCAAACTTCAGTGAGCCCTTTCTCCTGTCTGTGGATGCCTCTACCGACGGACTTGGTGCAGTCCTGTCACAAGTGCCTGCAGGTGGTTCAACGGCCAGACCGATTGCTTTTGCAAGTAAATCGCTGAGTTATGCCCAATCCAAATATCCTGCACACCGACTAGAATTCTTCGCATTAAAATGGGCAGTGTGTGACAAGTTCCATCATTGGTTGAGAGGCCATCAATTCACCGTGTGGACGGACAATAATCCGCTAACCTACATCCTGTCCAAGGCTCGGCTGGACGCGTGTGAGCAGAGGTGGATCGCTAAGTTGGCGCCATTCCAGTTCAACATCAAGTACATTCCTGGATCAAAGAATGTGGTGGCTGACGCCCTTAGCAGAGAGCCCTTCGTACAGCCTAGTATGCCTCACCGTTTGACGAGAGTGCCTTATGACGAGCTACTGGCAGAGGCTGCAGTAGTTGGTGCTAATGGAGTCCAAGAGGTGTTTCGCTGGTCAGCTAACCCGCCTGAAGTAGCTGAGTGTGACCAACAGATTTCTCAGGGTGTGGCAGTTGTTAAGACAGGAGCAGTATCATCATTGGAGGTTGCTGCTGTGCTCCAGGGATGCAGTGAGAGTGGTCCTGTGGTGTACCCGCATGCTCTTCTCCTGCCACAGTTCTCACAGACTGTTCTAACAACCCCACAGGTCAACTCTGAGGTGCTCTCACTTGAAGTGTTGCAGGAGAAACAGAGAAATGACCCAGTTCTAAGTAGGGTGATGTTCTTTGTAGAGAGAAAGTGGAGACCTTCCAGAAGAGAACGTGTCAAGGAGTCATCAGAAGTCCTCAAGCTTTTGAAAGGCTGGGAAAAGCTTGTATTGAGAGATGGAGTCCTGCAACGGGTAGCTAAAAACCCTGTCACAAAGAAAAAGTCCTACCTTTTTGTGGTCCCACGCTCACTGCGCCAGAAGGTGTTACAAGGTGTTCACGATGAGGCTGGTCATCAGGGTCAGCAACGGACCCTGTACTTGACGAGACAGAGATTTTATTGGATTGGCCTAGTGCGTGATGTTACTGAGTATGTACAACACTGCAGACGATGTGTTGTCAGCAAGTCGCCAGAGCCAGAAGCCAGAGCTCCTTTGAAAAACATAAGGACCTCTGAACCTCTTGAACTTGTCAGTATTGATTTCTGGACTGCTGAGGATTCTTCAAACAGTTCACTGGATGTGTTAGTAGCTACTGACCACTTCACAAAGATGGCACACGCTTTCTTGTGCCCCAATCAGTCAGCTAAAGCAGTCGCACACCAGCTGTGGAACAATTATTTCAGCATCTATGGGTTTCCCAAGCGACTACATTCCGATCAGGGGGCCACTTTTGAGAGTTTGCTTATTGCAGAGTTACTGAATGTGGCAGGCGTGCAAAAGTCCCACACTACACCTTATCACCCTATGGGTAATGGCTCATGTGAGAGAATGAACCGGACTCTAGGCAACATGATTCGAGCATTGCCACCAAGAGCTAAACATCGTTGGCCTGAGGCCCTGAAATCTCTGACATTTGCCTACAATTGTACCGTGCATGAGACGACAGGATATGCTCCGTTCCTGCTCATGTTTGGAAGGGTGCCACGTCTTCCGGTGGACGTCATCTTTGGTTCAGTGCTCAGTGATCCGGAGGTGGTGGACTATGATCGCTACGTGGAGTCACTACGAAAGGACATGAGAGAAGCTATGGCTGTAGCCCAGTCAACGGCAACTAAACAGCTCCAGCGTCACACTGAGCTATACAACCGGAGAGTACGTGGTGTACTTGTGGAAGTGAACGACAGAGTGCTGCTGGCCAACAAAGGAGGACCTGGAAAAAGGAAGCTTGCTGACCGCTGGGATAGCACGGTGTATGTGGTGATTGGAAAAGATGATGAGAACCACACTTTCAGGATCCAGAATCCCACTACAGGCCAAGTAAAAGTGGTCCACCGCAATCTGATAATGCCAGTAAACTTTCTGCCTCTACCTGAGGACAACCATGATGACCAGGAGGAGGCTGTACTATCTCAAACATCAAGTTCACTTGACCCAAGTGCTGGGAGGTCAGCCATCAGTGATGCTATTTCTGACTCAGCAGAGTTTAGAACAAGAGCGTGGGTATCTGACCTACCTTTGGGAGCAGGCAGTGAGACAGATGTGGAGGATGCTGAGCAGGTGGAGGGCACCGTGCTGGAAGGAGCCACAGGACCTGCGTTGACGGACAGCAGTTCAGCAGACTCTGGTTGCTCAGCAGTCCTGACGGCTTGCCCAGAGACATTTCCGGCTCCTGTTACTGACACTCTCACTGACATACCTGCTACAGTAACTACTACAGTGACAGTAGTTGATGGTGCGACTGACCGTAGATCTAGAGCTGGACGGTTGTTGAGACCAGTGACCAGATTTATTGAAATGATGCACCAAAGAACAGCATTAGTCTGATAAGTTCTTGTATATGAAAAAAAACTACAGTTTAATTTGTTTCAACTTTGACCTAGAGGTGTTGTAACAATTTTCATATTTCATGTTTGTTTTGCTATTTGGGAGGTGAGTTTGCAGTTACACATTAACAAAATATGTAAATGGGCATATTTTTTTTTTCCCTTATGTATGTAGATGGGGTTTGGCCAACCTTTTCTCATACTGATCCTCTCAGGATAGTCTAGTGACTGGGTGTTTGTAACTGTGAATTTGATGTGATTGTACCTCACAAGCGATTTTGGAAACGGTGGTTGTATATTGGTTTCCTGTGCAATTGAATAGTGGTCTTATTCCATTTATGTATATGTGCCTGTACTGTTTTTTTTTTCTCTTACTTGCTTTCATTTGGTTGTTTTGTTTTGGTTGTTGTAATGGGGCAAGTGGAATTCAGCAGGAGGGAGTGTAACATAGTTAATATTGAATATAATTCCACTTGTCATTACTTCCAAGTTTAGGTTCATGTGTAATGGGTGAAACAGCGCCCCCTCTGGCTGATTGGCGGTTATAAATATTGTGAACACAGACATCTCATTGCCAGTTAATACGAGATGGGCATGAGGTAGGTCCACTGAGTTAAACGCTCCAGTAAAATATTATGTTAGCTTGATGCTGACATGAAATGATTTTCCTCATAAGGTGCTGTACCCGCTGTGATGAACCTGATTTATGATCAGTCCATATTCTGTTCTGTACAGGTACACATTATTTTATTTATTTGTATTTCTGTTTAATATTAATGTTGTAAATACGGCAGTTGGCCAGTTAATACGAGATGGGCATGAGGTGCTGTACCCGCTGTGATGAACCTGATTTATGATCAGTCCATATTCTGTTCTGTACAGATAAACAACGTTTCACCTCATCCTGTCTCCTGGTCCTTAATAACACAACGCAGACCTGATTTATTCTGAACGAATTCACCATTTGATGAGGTTACATATATATCTATCTACCGTAAACACCGGTGTATAATACGCACTTTATTGCTCGTTTGAATGTCCTGCGTATTATACACCAAAGCGTATTATCTACAGATTTTTTTCCCATATTTTTAGACCCATTTTTGGCTCTGATTCGCTTTTTCATTTTGGCCTAAAAATGGTGCAGTACCAGTTTCGGCCGCTATGGACGCTAATGCACCCTGTAGTCTGTTTACCTACAGACTGTACCTGGAGGCGTATCCTGGCGCCATCTAGTGGCCATAAAAAGATTGTCACGGCAGCGCGTATTATACACCGAAGCGTATTATCTATATCTATATATATATCTATATATATATATATCTATATATCTATATATATCTATACAGTATATATATCTATATATATCTATATATATAGACCGGTGCACCGAGACTACGGGGAAAACGCGAGGTGGCGGTGTTTGTATTTACGTACACAAAGATTGGTGCACGAACTGTGCTGTGATAAAAAGAGCTTGTTCAGCTGCCGTGGAGTTGATCACAGTTAGGTGTCGCCCGCACTATATGCCACGTGACTATTCTGTAATTCTAATCAGCGTTATTTACATAGCCCCTGATGCTAATGCTAATGACGCCCAGGGAGAAATTCATGACTTACTCACCTCGCTGCAGTGTAAATATCCTGAGGGGCTTTTCATTGTTTGCGGGGACGTAAATCACGTTGATCTTCAGGTTTCCCTCCCAGCCTTCAATAAGAACGTCTTCGCAGCTACGAGAGGAGATAAAACACTCGACCAAGTCTTCACAAATGTAAAGGGGGCATACACGGCGAAGACACGCCCAGCGCTCGGATCTTCCGACCACGAGTCTCTGATCCTGGCGCCAAGAGAACTCCCTCCACTCAGGCGGTCCAAGCCGGAACAAAGACAAATAACAATCTGGCCTCAAGATAGTTCCCCCTTGTTGAGAGACTGTTTTGAGAGGACAAACTGGTCTGTTTTCAGGGAAGCGGCCACTGATGGAAGTTCAGTGGACATGGAACTGTATGCTTCCTCAGTCCTGGGTTACATCAGTACATGCTCTGAGAATGTATCCATAAAAAAATATGTGAAATCCTACCCGAACCGGAAACCCTGGTTAAATAGAGAAGTTCACGCCTTGTTAGCAGCCAGAGACACTGCATTCAAGTCAGGAGATAAAGTGGAGCTGAGGAAAAGCAGGAATGAACTGAAGGATGGCATTAAGAAGGCCAAGGCCACGTATGCACAGAGGATCGAGGGACAGTTCACCTCACAAGACCCACGGAGCATGTGGAAGGGTATTAAATGCATAACAGATTACAAAGGCAAAAACAAACAATGCCCCAGGGACCCATCTCTGCCTGATGCCCTCAATAAGTTTTATGCACGTTTTGATGATCCAAACAGACCTGCTAGCACCAGACTCACCTCATCACCAGATGAAGAGCATCTCAGGGTGTCCGCAGCAGAAGTGAGAGGCAGTCTCAGAAAGATTAATCCTCATAAAGCAACCGGACCAGACAACATCCCAGGGAAAGTTCTGAAGGAATGTGCGGACCAGCTCTGTGAGGTGCTGGCTGACATCTTCACCACCTCACTTGCACTGGAGTTAGTTCCCACCTGCCTGAAGACCGCGACCATCATCCCAGTCCCAAAGAGCTCCACAGTGACTGGTCTGAATGACTATAGACCGGTGGCCCTCACCCCGATAGTCGCTAAATGTTTTGAGAAACTGGTCATGTCCCACATCAAGGCAACCGTCAACATCAATGAGGACCCTCATCAATACGCATACCGTGAGAACCGATCAACAGAGGACGCCATTTCTTCCGTGGTCCACACTGCTCTCACCCACCTGGATCAGAAAGACTCATACGTGCGTCTGCTCTTTGTGGACTTCACATCTGCCTTCAACACCATGATCCCCCAAACTCTGATAGACAAACTATCTACACTTGGACTAAGCCCCTCTATTTGTAACTGGGTACTAGACTTCTTAACAGACAGACCACAGTCCGTGAAGATCCACAACTTCTCCTCCTCCACCATAACCCTTAGCACTGGCTCTCCTCAGGGATGTGTGCTGAGCCCCCTTCTGTTCACTCTGCTCACATATGATTGTACAGCCACACTTCCAGGCTGTCATATTGTTAAGTTTGCAGATGATACAGCGGTGGTGGGATGCATTACAAACAATGATGAGTCCAGCTACAGACAGGAGGTGGAACACCTGGAGAGCTGGTGCAAAGAGAATAATCTTCACATGAATGTGAAGAAGACAAAGGAGATGATTGTGGACTTCAGAAGGAACAAACACACCCATGCCCCACTGAAAATAGGTGGGTCTGCAGTGGAAGTGGTCTCCAGCTACAAATACTTGGGTGTACACATGAATGATAACCTCAGCTGGAGCAACAACACCACCAGCCTGATCAAGAAAGGTCATCAGAGACTCTACTTCCTCAGACGGCTGAGACGAGCTGGTCTGAGCAGCCCAGTCCTCACCTCCTTCTACAGGTGTGCAGTGGAGAGCATCCTGTGCTCCAGCATCAACGTGTGGCATGGAGGCTGCACAGTTGAAGAGAGGAAAGCTCTGCAGAGAGTGGTGAAGGCTGCACAGAAGTCTGTTGGAGTCAGTCTCCCCACCATCACAGACATTTACACCTCCAGATGCAGGAAAAGAGCCACCTGCATCATGAAAGACCTCACTCACCCAGCACACTCACTCTTTGCCCCACTCCCCTCAGGACGGAGGTTGAGGAGCATCAAATGTAGAACCACTAGACTGAGGAACAGCTTCTACCCTGAGGCTGTTAGACTCATGAATAAATAAAAATAAAATAAAAAATAAACACTGCAAAATATCACATCATGCTGATGCTGATCTGTTTTCTTGTTGCTGTATTCATCTGTGACCATCTGCTCATACAAACTCATGTTCGTGCTGCTGTTTATTCCCACTATATTAGGCTTAGTGTATTACTAGTTGATGCTTTTCTTAGTTAATTCTAGATGTTATTACTGTTTTTCTCTTTCATTGTTGTTGGATGTAACTGGGACCTCGTGTACATAATCTCGTTTTCATCTCATGTACCACATGCGGTGCAAATGACAATAAAGACTCTCTGACTCTCTGACTCTGATCTATCTATCTATATATCTATCTATCTATCTATCTATCTATCTATCTATCTATCTATCTATCTATCTATCTATCTATCTATCTATCTATCTATCTATCTATCTATCTATCTATCTATCTATCTATCTATCTATCTATCTATCTATCTATCTATCTATCTATCTATCTATCTATCTATCTATCTATCTATCTATCTATCTATCTATCTATCTATCTATCTATCATCTATCTATCTATCTATCTATCTATCTATCTATCTATCTATCTATCTATCTATCTATCTATCTATCTATCTATCTATCTATCTATCTATCTATCTATCTATCTATCTATATCTATCTATCTATCTATCTATCTATCTATCTATCATCTATCTATCATCTATCTATCTATCATCTATCTATCATCTATCTATCTATCATCTATCTATCTATCATCTATCTATCTATCTATCTATCTATCTATCTATCTATCTATCTATCTATCTATCTATCTATCTATCTATCTATCTATCTATCTATCTATCATCTATCTATCTATCAATCTATCATCTATCTATCTATCAATCTATCATCTATCTATCATCTATCTATCTATCAATCTATCAATCTATCTATCTATATACATAGTATCTATAAATAAATGTCACATTTTTGTCATCTGTGTGTTTCCCATACTTGACAGACGAAATTGGTCTCTGCATTTAACCCAACCACCACCAGGTGGTGCAGTGAGCAGCCGTGGTCAGCGCCCGGGGAGCTGGGGAAAATAGATGTGCACTCATAGACATATATATATATTTATTTATTTTTTTCGGCTTTTTCCCTGCGTTAGGGGTCACCACAGCGATCTAGTCGCATGAAGATTTGGCAGTTGTTTTTACGCCGGATGCCCTTCCTGACACAACCACAGACCACCGAGCAACCACAGCCCTCTGTGTGGAGCAGAGAGCTGATATCTAGGGTTCCCGGGGGAGCAGATGTGGGTTAAGGGCCTTGCTCAAGGGCCCAGAGTGGGGCAGATGAGGGTGGAGATAGGTGTGACCACTTCACTTATCCCACCCACATCTTTGATGTTGTCGGTACCGGGGCTTGAACCGGCGACCTTCCGATCACAAGCGCACCTTCTTAACCTTTGCGCCACCACTCCACTATATATATATATATATATATATATATATATATATATATATATATATATATATATATATATATATATATATATATATATATACAGGAAGCCCTCGAGTTACGTCAGGGATTGGGACCTACGTGTGTGACTTAGGTCGATGTTGTCGTACCTCGCGGACCAAAAACACCTGCCTGTCGTAGGTCCGCGTTTCTGACATAGGTCGCGGCTATACCGCTAACGGAGCGCCGCACACATATTTAATGGCATGAGACTGAACAAGCAGACATACTAGGCCATGAACATGCACAGAACTGTACAGTAAATGAATACAGTACTGTACAATAAATAAAAAATATAATGTCTTACTTTGAGCTGGTCAAAGCCTGCCTTCGTCTTTTAGCATCAGCTCGCACCCGTCCGAGCTCCCCCAGCTTCCTTACGCTCCACACGCACACACGTGGTCAAAACTGTTTAAAAGAATGACTGTTAGCTTCTTAACTTCATACATTTGGAGCCAGAAAAAAAAAAACTTACTGAAAGCCGTTTCTCCGCGATAATCCTCCATCCAAAACAAGCTCGGCGTTAGCTACGGTTAGGCCCCGCCATTAGCAGCAATGGTTAGCATGTCAGTTCATTCAAAAAGGCTGTCGGCTTTGTATCTCCGCGTTAGCTCGGTGTCCCCCGACTGCCAGGCGGACATTTGCGGCGAGCTCCCGGCCGCAGATGGCCCCTCCGCGGCATGTCGGCTCGGTGTCTTCGCCTGTGTTAGCTGCTCTGTTAGCTGCTGTCGTTAGCATGTCGGGCGGCGTTGTGGGAGCGATCGCGGGGCGATCGGCGGCTGCTCCTCCGGGCCTGAGACGTCCACAGAGTTGACCGAGTGTTTCCAGCAAATTTATCCGTATGAGGCAACCCTGAACGGACACACGGTCCTCTAGAGCCAGCTGACAGGAGCCTCTGGAGCTCCATTGACCGCAGTAGACAATTGTAAAATGGCGACCGGAAACGACCGGAAGTTGCGTAAATACGATAAAATTGTAATAAAAACGTAATATTAATAATTATACTTTATTTATAAAGCCATTTAAAACAACCACAGCTGCAACAAAGTGCTATACACATGAAATTAATAACATTTAAACACACACAAAAAAAAAAATAATAATATTATATTTTTTTTAATCATATTTTTATTAAATATGATAAAATCGTAAGTCTGAGTTGCCGTAGGTCGCGGGTGACGTAGGTCGAGGGTTTGCTGTATATATGTATATATATATATATATATATATATATATATATATATATATATGTAGTATATATATATATATATATATATATACAGGTGACCCCCGATTTACGAACGAGTTAGGGAGATAAGAACGGTTCGCAGCTCGATTCTGCCGTAGCTAGGGGGTGAAAATTATTTAAAAAAAAAAATTATCATGCTAACGGAGCGTGCGCACACATAAGCATGTACAGTAGTGTACTGTAATGTTAAACATTGCTATTCACATTTACAGAATAAATAAAAATATATTTTCTTACTTTGAGATGGTCAAAGCAGACATCTTAGGTTGCCATGCGTTGATTGTTGTCGGGGCAGAGCAGCGCGGGGGCCGGCAAGCCACCGCAGATGCTCCAGACCTGTGTTAGCTCCCGTGTTAGCTTCTGGAGCTAGCCAGGCCGGCCGGAGGTGTTCCCGCGGCGGCCTGGCACGATCTGCGATAAATCCGCTGCTGCCTGAGACATCCACAAAGTTCACAGAGACGTTTCCAGCTCGTAATTAATCCATATGAAGCCATCCTGGTCACCAGTCTTCGGGCCGGCTCCCGGCAGCTAGCCTAAAATGGCGTCCGGTGTTCTACATGAATTTGTGACCGGAGACCCCAGTGACTGAACCTAAAATGGCGTCCGGTGTTCTACATTAATTTGTGACCGTGTAAACTGAAGACCTACTTCCTGCTTGAATGAATGCTGCCCAAGATTGCTAAAAAATGATCAGAAATGATCTTTTTTATCATAATTATTATTTATAAAGCCTTTAAAACAACCACAGCTGCAACAAAGTGATGTACACATGAAATTAAGAACATTTAAACACAAAAAAAAAAAAAAAAAAAATTTTTTTTTTAATACAGTAATTTCATATTTTTATTAAATATGATACGTTCGTAGGTCCCGTTGTTCGTAGGTCAATGGAGTCGTAACTAGGGGGTCACCTGTATATACAGTATAAAAAACATACACAATGATAATAATAATAAATAAATATATCCTACCTATACCTATACAAAATATACATACTTAAGCTTAACTTTATATTCTACCTATCTATACCATACACTTTCACAAACATCCCTGCTATAATCAAATTCTATGAAATAATTTTGTTTTCTTTAAAAATCGAATAACTATTTGTATATGTTTACTCCCCAAATTCGTCCTCAAAATATCTACCGTAAAAAATGTACCTTTTCCTTTATACTTTCAACCTCTCTCCTCCTGTATCTTCTCTCTTTTTCATATTTACTACATTCTAATATTACATGTTCTATTGTTTCATATTTTTCACAATGATCACATTTGTCAGACTTATGCTTTTGAATTTTAAAAAGTGCATAATTAAGTCCTGTATGACCAAATCTCAACCTTGTAATCACTCTTTCCTCCTTTCTATGTCTTCTTCCATTTCTTCTCCCCCCTACAATCTTCTGGATTTTATAAAACCATCGTGTCGATGCAGTGTCGCCATTTTGAAGAGGGCAACTGGCGAAAAATTTTTTTTAATCGAGCAGATTTGACTATTTGAACCGGTTAAGCTCAGAAAAACCTTGTGCTATAAAGTCAGATAAGAAATATATTTTTTCTCAGCAAAGAAATAATTGTTTTTACCGTGTTTTCATGGAAAGTCCTTATCTTCTGTGGCCGTCGCGGCCGCCATTTTGAAGAGGGCAGTGGCAAAATACTTTTTAAAATACAGACGCGTCGCGTAGGCCGCTGAGAAACATCCATATGTTCACCCTCCATGTTAAAAACTTTTCGTCTGACTTTTCGAAAACAAGCAATAAGGCTGCAGAGTAGAACACTGGCTGCTAACTGAGAGCGCTCGCTCTAGTAAAGAGACTGAGGGGACGCTTTTTTGTCACGGACCACATCCGGCGCTGACAGGATATGGTCTGTTAGCAGTCGTCCGGGCCCGTAAATAAGTTTTTTCGGTTTTACTGATAGATAATTAGTTATTAGCGGTACTGCATTTTAAATAAAAATAGCGCAAATCCGCGTATGAATTATAAAAGTTAGTTAATCCGCTGTAAAGCTAACAGATTGTTTAGGTACGCTATAAGCGGATTAGCGCATTAGCGCTACCTAGCGTTTTGGAGCCCACCTTTGCAAATAACTAATGCGTACCTATGGCCACTACTACTTTTAGGCAGAGGACCTATTAGATCCATGGCTCTTCTTTCATAGGGTACAGACATGATTGGTAAGTTTTGCAATTGGGCTCGATCTGAAACTTTGGTGGGAGCTACTAGCTGACAGTCATGACATGTTTTGCAGTAATCAACCACATCTTTGTACAATCCTGGCCAATAAAAACGTTGTGCAACGATGATAAGTTTTTGCCTGTCCTAGGTGTCCTGACCATGGAACAGTGTGGCCCAAATGCAAGATTACTGAACGGTACTCTTTTGGCACAACAAGTCTGGGTTCTTCAATGTCTGCCAGATACAAAAGGTTATCCTTTATGATGAAAGGTTCCCCAGTTAGCTCCACAGTATATTCTTTTCCACCATCTACTTGGCATGCTTTCTCAAAGAGAGGTTTTAACGAAGGATCATTTGCTTGAATTTCTTTAAAGTTACTGGGAATTTGTTGCTGGAGATCAATAGGTGGGGTTGTTGGCAAGATTAGATCAGAAAATTTTGACCTACCAATATTTTTATTTTTCTCCTGTCTACGTTGTTGTTTTGTTTTCTTGATTTTACTTCCACCTTCATACAAATCATCATCTGCTTCTGGCAGAGGTTCTAAACCCTTTTTCATAGAACGCGTGATGACAGTGTAACCGGGTTCTGCTTCACTCCACTGTACCAAGCCAGCTCAAGTAACCCCTTGACTCTGCGTTGTGTAGTTTTTTAAGGAAGACAAGGGGCTTCTGCGTGATCAGTCAGTTTATTTCCTGAATGAGAACACATCAGGGTTTGAATCAGTGCAGTTCAGCTTCATTCAGCACACTCTTGTGCAGCTTTCACAGACTGGCCCATTACAGTAAACAAATCATATTTTACAGAACATACAATGAAAATACAATAATAAATGAAGTACCTGAATGAGAACACATCAGGGTTTGAATCAGTGCAGTTCAGCTTCATTCAGCACACTACAACAGAGCATTGTGTTAGCTTATTCTTTTACTCAGCACATGAAGTGTTGTCTAATTTTAACAAACTTAAAAGTACAAGAATTGGTGCCAGGCACATATCTAATAAATATTAATTGTACACAATGTGAATTGAGGATGTGTAAAGTTTAGGGTAAGGTATGCATTGGTAATGGTTAGGTTTAGGGTAAAGGTCAGGGTTAGGCTTTAGAAATGAATGAAAAATGAATGGAAGTCAATGCAATGGCCCCACAAAGATAGAAAAACAAACCTACGTGTGTGTGTGTCTGTGTATCTGTGTGTGTATAAATAATTAACAGGAAGACTCATCTCCTGTTATCTCCTGTGGGGATGGCGTGCTGTTGACCTCAACTCGGGATGTTGTGAGTCGGTGGGCGGAATACTTCGAAGACCTCCTCAATCCTACTGGCACGTCTTCCACTGAGGAAGCGGAGCCTGGGGACTTTGGGTCGGGCTCTCCAATCTCTGGTGCTGAGGTCGCCGAGGTGGTTAAAAAGCTCCGCGGTGGCAAGGCTCCGGGGGTGGATGAGATTCGTCCTGAGTTCCTTAGGGCTCTGGATGTTGTGGGGTTGTGTTGGCTTACGCGACTCTGCAATATCGCGTGGACATTTCAACTTCTGACAGCTTCTGAGCAGTGTTTTTGGATATCGAGCTCGCAGCTTTCACGTCAGTTTTTAGTGTTTCAATCTCGGTAAATATAAAGTCCATCGATTTCTTCATAGCATCAATGCTAATGGTGTTATGATTGACCATATTTTCTAGCTTATCAGAGTGGTCATTAATTATTTTAGTAATATTATCTTTCAACTGAGAGAGAGATAAGTCACCTTTCAGTTTCTTTTCATCTGGTTTAGCAGGGGTATCAGGGTCAGAATGCGGTAGAGGAGACAACTCAGGGCTCTGCCTGTCCATGAAGGGATCAATGTAGTTATGATCAGAGGGAGCACATCTGCAGCAGGAGCAGATGTGGAGCAAATTCGTGGACTGCTGGTTGTAGCCGACACGGTGTTTTTTGTGCAGTCCTGTAGTTGTAGTTTTATCTTTCTCTTTCCTTATGATCTGTTTATATTTCCTTTCAGCTGCGAGGGAGAGGACGGTTCCTGAACTGTGGCTGAATACAAAGGTGGAGTATGAAGACCGGCTGAAGAGTACAGAGACCGGATGGTAGAAACTTGTAGAAAGATGGTCTTCAGTCGCACTCTTTACACCGACAGCAGAGTCTATGAGCTGAGCTGCAGCAGTGGATCAGAGAGGAACCAGTCCAACTGCAGGTGCTTGTACCTCATGAAGTGTCGCACTCTGAGGGTGAAACTGTCATCCTCCAGTGTTCCTCTACAGACAGACCAGATTCATCTGGTCTCTCTGTAGAGGAACACAGGAGGGTGACAGTTGAATCTGGTCTCTCTGTAGAGTCTACAGACAGACCAGATTCATCTGGTCTCTCTGTAGAGGAACACGGAACATATCACTTTGAGCAGAACTCTGGTTCTGATGTCTCCAGCACCGATGATGACAGACTGTCTGTGTCCCAGA
>JBBPBX010020952.1:18283-42860 GCA_038048925.1 Garcialebias charrua | reverse complement strand
CGCCACAGTCAGGACTAGAGATGATGGTAGCAGAAGATTTTAAGGGCAACACACACAGGCGGTGTAGGACACGGGTTAAAATTTACGCTTCCATGATTTTTTATAACGTGAACAGTGTCAGCCTGCCGACCAAGGCTAATTGCAGCAGCGTCTCTTAGTATTAACACTTTTGAAACGATACATTTAAAATGTTCTCACTCGTCACTTGAATATCCAAGTTTCAGTTCTTCAAGACAAGTTTTTAAAAGTTCTTATGTCAGTTTCTACATGTGGGCTAGTTTCCTCCATCGCAGCAGAATAGAAATGAAAGCAACTTTCCATTTCAGTGGACGCGTGTGAGAGATGGACAAGTTGTGTACTGATGGGTTGAAGGAAGAACAGGAGATGAACCAGTCAAAACAAGTTTTCATTATATCCTGAAACGGAACGCATGAAGGCGCACAAACTTTGTAACTCGGCATCGAGCACTGGCCTGTGCATCTCCACGTCAACAGGAAAGACAAGCTGCCTCAAACTGCCAACACTTTGTTGAGATATAATAATATTCAAGCGTAATAAATCTGCAATATGCATAGGCGTTGCATTGATTAATTGTGAAGGGGATGTGTCCTCCTCACATTTAAAAAATATCAGTTTGGAGCCCCCGCACATTTATCATGAAATATTCGTGCACCCAGCGCTCTTTCTATTGCTTTGTGAATCAATCCGTTCCACTTGATGAATGGGAGAATATTCAAACCACAAAAACTCCACTCCAGGTTTTCCAGGTTACCTACAAGAACCACCACACCGCATGCCATGCAAGAATAAACGACTCAAACTGAAGGCGGTAACGTCAGTCCCACTGACATCTCGCAATGTCCAGCTTTTGCTAAAACCTTTATTCTTTTTTAATTTACTAGCCCTAGGCCAAGTAAAATTGCTGTTCAACTAAACAATAAAAACAATCAGGACGAAGCGAGATTAAATAACAGTAGGTTATTATAGGTTGGTATTCTTGGATGATGATTAACTGTTTGCAACATCTGATCCCTCCCCAGACCCAATGGACATTAAGAGATTCTTTCCAAAGAAGCAACAAAGTTAGTGAAGTGGCAGAGACTCAGAGCTCTACTGCCTGAGGTGCTCTGGTCACACAAGGAGGGATGTTGGTCAGGATACTCCTTGTTGTGCCGTGCTCTTCAGCTGAGGCTGAAATAAGTTTTGGTGCTTTAAGAATAATAATAATGAATTTAATTTATAACGTACTTTTCATTAATGAAAATCTCAAAGTGCTTAAAGGCTTTACTTCTCCATGAAACGGCAACGCGTGAACAATGTAGCCGTCTGCCACGTACACAAGACAGACCTGATCAGGTGGACATGAAGGAGATTTGCCAGTGTTTTGTGTCTGTAAATGACAGAAGGAGGCACTTTTTTGGAAGGTTTGTCTAATAGTAGCAGGAAGAACTTGTTTTGCCTTTGCTCTAGAGAACACCTTGAAGGAGAACGATGGTGTTAAGGAGAAAGAAGTCAAGTAACACAAGTTTTCTGGAAAGTAAACCAGTTAAAATCAGTGATGGGGAAGGACCAGTGGGAATGAAAACAATGGGAGAAGAAGATGGATGTTGTTCCAAGTGGATTGTGAAGGAAAGGGGAATAAAAGTTATGAAGTGTGTAAACTGTGGTGATACCAAGGAACCTGTAAATTATTTAGTTTTAATAATTAATCTGTATTTCTCTCTTATTTTTGTCTATTGTTGATTGTTTAAGGAAAATCTACTGTTGCTGTTGTCATCATTCTTTAGTTTGTAGCAGGTCTCTCTTGTAAATGAGTCCTCGAGGCTCAATGAGATTAACCTGACTAAATAAAGGTTGAATGAAAAATTACATGCAGGTTGACAAAACTGAAAAGTTGTTTTTTTTGTCACTTGCTTGACACAGTGTAACTTTGTGTTGTGAAGCTGCATGATGCAGGTCAGTTTCTGTTACGAGTCTGTCACTAAATCAAAAAACAATAAAAAGCCCTAAATTCACTGCTCGTGGTTATTAAATGTTCTTTGGGTAAAGTTAATATTCTTGTTTTTAAACATGCAGTTGAGCATCACCACTGATGAGCACAATGGCATGTTAAATAAAAAAATTAACAAAATAAAAGTCAAGTTCACCCCTAAAGTCATTGTTTGTGACAAACGGTGTCACATTAGTTTCATTGTCTTAGCCATAGGAGTGAGTTTAGAAACAATATGGACTGGCTGAACGAGGAAGCTGTCTCTAAAACAGTTATTGACTCAAGTGTTTACGTATGTAGATGTTTAACCACTCGTTAAAATACACCAGATTGCATGAAAGGGCGTCTACTTTAAACATTTCTGAGGGAGGACACCCAGAACCCCCACCAGGGTGTCCGCCCCCGACATTACAATATTTTTTCATTCAACCTTTATTTATACAGGTTAGTCTTGTTGAGTCACGAGGAATCATTTCAATGAAATTCAATTCAAAAACACTTTATTAATCCCAAAGAGAAATTAAATGTTGTAACTCATCATCCTGGTTTCATTAAAGAGTCGTTCTAGAGGCTGATGGTTGTGGGCAGGAAGGATCTCTTACAGCAGAAACTGGCTGCAGATGTTGATCTGTCTACTTGGACTTGGTGGATTTCTCAGTCTTCTTGGGCAACAGGACCACCTGAATCTTGGGCAGATCTCCTCCTTGAGCAATGGCCTCTCCTCCCAGCAGCTTGTTGAGCTCCTCGTCATTGGGGACAGCCATCTGCAGGTGTCAGGGATGATCCTGGTCTTCTTGTAGTCATGAGCCACGTTTCCCACCAGCTCAAGGATCTCAGCGGTCAGGTATTCAAGCGCCTCCCCAGGTAGACGGGGACGCGTCCATGGCACCTCCTTTTTAAATCATTTGTGATTTTGGGCTGTAGCTGAGGTATTATTTGAGCTTTTGATATGTTTATCAGCTGCTTCCAATTGTAAAAACCACATTGTTGCCATGGTTACACATCATGACAAATGTCCAAATGTAAAAAGGTTTCAGTAAAAATCCTTCAAGCTGCAACAGCATCTGATATCAGAGGAAATAATCATCCAAACAAAGTGATCTGCATCCAGACATTAAAGTTGTCACAAGCAACATCTCAGAATGAAAGTAACAGAGCTGCTGTGACATGCAGCCACCTTGAGCAGCACAATTCTTGGCACTCAAGGTCACCTTACAATGTCAATCAAAAAAACACAGTAAAAACAAGTAAAATAGAATTAAAATGAGACAATGCACACATCACAGTGCATAGCTAATTTAAACAAATGAGGTTTGAGTTTGAGTTTAAAATGTGGCAGTGAGTCTGTGTTGTGAATATCAGGTGGGAGTGAGTTCCAGCGCTGGGGGGCAGAGCAGCTGAATGCTCTGCTCCCCATAGTAACAAGACGGGCAATGGGAACAATGAGCTGGATGGAAGAAGAGGATCTGAGGGTACGAGCAGGTGTAGCAATGTGAACAATGTCTGAAAGGTATGGATGAGCGAGGCTGTGGACAGCTTTGAATGTAAGGAGGAGTATTTTGTAATTGATGTGATATGGGATGGGAAGCCAATGAAGCTGTTGTAAAACATGTGATGTGATGGATTGAGGGGGTCTGTGTAATGATACGGGCAGCTGAATTTTGAACCAGTTGTAATTTATGGAGGGTTTTCTGAGGTAGGCCAAAAAGAAGAGAATTACAATAATCTAAATGAGAGGTGACTAGACTGTGGACCAGAACAGCAGTGGAGTGAGGAGTTTATGTTTATGTTTATTAAATTTGTTCATTTTTTTACAGAAGAAACAATACAAGACAATCTCATTAAATGATAGTGTACAGAATGTAAAAAAATGAAAGGTAGCAGAAAGAAGAATAAATCTTATTATATCTGCCCCTTACTTACAACAATCAGATTAAACAACAATAATCAACCATGTAAACAATAATAATTTTCAACCAACAGTACAAAATGACTCACTCTTTCTAATTTTCTAATTGATACAATACACATTAACAACAGTACAAAATGACTAACTCTTTCTAATTTTCTAACTGATATAATACACATTACGCTATTTCATATATATATTTTTTAACACATTCGTTTTGATCATTTTCTTAAATGTAAACATTGACTTGGCATTTTTAACTACATTCTCCAAGCCATTCCATAATCTAATTCCCTGGATTGAGGTAGAACGTCCCTTCAAACTAGTTCTGAATTGTGGTTTTACAAACATCTCTGTCCCCTTAAGATTATAACAACTTTGTCTTTTAACAAAATGCATTTGGATATTTAAAGGTAATGCATTATTTTGAGCTCTATACAT
Source organism: Garcialebias charrua (assembly GCA_038048925.1). Taxonomy (NCBI): domain Eukaryota; kingdom Metazoa; phylum Chordata; class Actinopteri; order Cyprinodontiformes; family Rivulidae; genus Garcialebias; species Garcialebias charrua. The sequence continues at coordinate 38,520 of JBBPBX010020952.1, read as the reverse complement.
AACTGATAAAATATTATAGTCTACCAAATCATGGAACTTCAATAACTTCAGTTGATAAAATAATGTACTTGATGGATGACGGTAATGTTTTCTAGTGATAATTCTTACAGCTCTTTTCTGTAATACAAAAATAGGCTTTGTGATTGTTTTACACGCTTTCCCCCAAACATCAATACAATAGATTAAGTGTGGAACAATGATTGTGTTATACAACAAATACAGAGCTTTATCATTCAATAGGTCTCTGACTTTGTACAGTACTGCAATCGATTTAGCTATTTTTATTCTTACAGAATTTATGTGTTGTTTCCATGTCAGTTTGTCATCAATGATAACACCCAAAAACTTCACCTCACTCACTCTACAAATCTCAACATCCTCAATTTTGAGTGGAACATCAACAGTTTTCTTTTTATTACTGAATATCATGTAATTAGTTTTCTCTAGATTTAATGATAATTTATTTATTTTAAACCAAGTTTGTATCTTGACAAATTCTGTCTTTATCAATTCCAACATTTGTTCTATATCTTCACCTAAACAGAAAAAAGTGTGAGGGAAGGACGGAGACGATTAATATTTCGAAGATGAAAGTAGGCTGACCGAGTGATATTATTGACATGGGAGGAGAAGGAGAGGGTGCTGTCAAGGATGACACCCAGACTCTTAACCTGATGGGAGGGAAAGATGGAAGAGTTATCAACTGGAATGGAGAAGCTATGAAGTTTGTTCACTATTGATAGTGCCAATTAAAATAAGTTCTGTTTTATTGCCATTTAGTTTAAGAAATAAACCAAATATAATAATAATAGTCTGAAAAAATTGATAAATACAGACTTGAAGGTGCACTTTTTAAATAGGGAAGAGGACGCCTCCCTGGTGAGGTGTTCCGGGCATGTCCCACCGGGAGGAGACCCAGAGGAAGACCCAGGACACGCTGGAGGGACTATGTTTCTCGGCTGGCCTGGGAACGCCTTGGGATTCCCCCAGAGGAGCTGCTCCAAGTGGCTGGGGAGAGGGAAGTCTGGGCCTCCCTACTTAGGCTGCTACCCCCGCGACCCGACCCCGGATAAGCGGAAGAAAATGGATGGATGGATGGATGGATGGATGAATAAGGGTGGGCTAAAGCCCCTAATGTTCAAAAACCCTAAAAATGTCCCTGGAGTCCATACATACATTTTGTATTTCATGACATCAAATGGAGTGTTCCCATTTAAACTTCCTAGGCATGTTACTAAAATGCATTTATAGCAGTTTCAGACAGCTGCATTTTAGTACATTTAATAAAGATCCAAACTGAAAATTTGAACCACAGAGTGGGAAGTTTTCAAACTTTATTTTATCATCAAGTATCATTTGCTCAATTAAGGAATCAATCGACGCATAGCAAGGACTCCTGAGAAAAAAAATCCATGTGATGTTTCTCTTTGGTTGTGGCCAGAAAAGGAGACAAGTCTTCAATGACATGGACATTGAACGCAAACTTTGTAGTCCAAGCAGCGTCGAGACTTCTGGTCGTTGTCGAGGCAAACAAAGCCAGTATTAGTATTGTAGCTGAAAGAACCTGAAAGATCCTGCAGGATATAAAAAAACAGAGTATCCAGACTAAAAAAAAGATAGATTCAAAGATGATTTGGATAAACAAAATTGGGATGATGTGTATGTGGACAATGTGAATTTATCTTATGAAAACTTTATGAATATTCTGGAGGTTTTGTATTAAATAAATTGTGTGCAAAAAATTAATACTGTACAAAGAAAATTACAATTAATCAACCTTGGATGACAAATGGTCTGAAAAATGCTTGTAAAAAAAAAAGAACTATCTGTACTCTTGTTTTTTGAAATCTAGAACACCAGAGGCGGAAAAATGGCGAGAAATGAATGGTGTTCTAAAAAAGAAAAATAAGGTCAGCGTGGGTCTTTCTCAACATTATGTGGTAAATAACAAAGAAATACAGGATGATCATGAAATTGTAAATGAATTTAATAATTACTTTGTGAATGTTGGACCCAACCTTCCGGCTACCATACCAAAAATGGGGGACAATGTGAGTTATTTGATCGATAATTGTGTGAACAGTATGTTCCTAAAGGGAACTGATAAAGATGAAATAATGAATGTAGTTAACAGATGTACCGACAAAAAATCGAAAGACTGTGAAGACATGGATATGATGGTGGTTAAGGAAATAATGTGTCATGTTATTGAACCATTTCAATATATATGTAATTTGTCTTTTTCAACTGGAGTTTTTCCAGATAGAATGAAGATACAAAGGTAATTCCATTATTCAAAATGGTGATAAAAGTGAAGTTAACAACTATAGACCTATATCCATGTTGCCACAGTTTTCAAAAATTTTAGAAAACCTTTTTGTAACTAGACTTGACAAATTTCTGGATAAAAATAACATTCTAAGTAATAGTCAATATGGATTTCGATCAAATAAGTCAACATCCATGGCTCTAATGGAATTAATGGAACAAGTTACCACAGCTGTTGATCAAAAGCTACATTGTATAAGTATATTTGTCGATCTAAAAAAAGCATTTTACACCATTGGCCTTACCATTTTACTTGATAAATTGAAAAAATATGGTATTAGAAGACCTGCATTACAGTGGATATCTAGTTATTTAAAAGACAGAAAACAGTTTGTTCAAATGGAAGATGTAAGATCTAATTTAAGTAATATATCATCTGGAGTACCACAGGGCTCTGTTCTTGGACCTAAGTTATTTATTTTATATGTAAATGATTTAATGAAGGTATCTAGTGTCCTTAAATGTACAGTATTCTTTTTGCTGATGACACTACTTTTTTTTGTTCAGGTAAAAACTTGGAACAAATGTTTGAGTTGATAAATTCTGAGTTTGTAAAAATACAATATTGGTTTAAGTTAAATATGTTATCATTAAATCTAGATAAAACCAATTATATGATATTTAGTAAGAAAAAGCTAACGATTGATGCTCTTTTTAAGATTGACGATTTTGAAGTATGCAGGGTAAGTGAGATGAAGTTTTTGGGTGTAATTATTGATGAGAAGTTTTCATGGAAACAACACATAAATTTTGTAAAAACTAAAATATCTAGGTCTATTGCAGTGCTATATAGATATTTACTAAATGATAAAGCACTATATTTGTTATACAATACTATTATACTCCCACTCTTAATTCACTGTATAGATGTTTGGGGTACAGCGTGCAAAACTGTAACCAAACCTATTTTTATTTTACAGAAGAGAGCCATAAGAATTATTGCAAGAAAACATTACTGCCATCCATCAAATGTTTTGTTTTACGAATTGAAGTTGTTGAAGTTTTATGATTTGGTTGACTATAATATTCTTTTAGTATTATACAAAGCTCAGAATTTCAATTTACCCTTAAATATCCAAATGCTTTTTGTAAAAAGGACTAGTACTTATAATCTCAAGGGAACAGATCTTTTTGTTATGCCACAACACAGAACCAGTTTAAAGAGTAGGTCTACTTTAGTACAAGGAATAAGACTGTGGAATGGTTTGGAACCTAATATTAAAATTGCAAAATCAATATCTATATTTAAGAAAATGATTAAAACAAAAAAATTTGAACAAATATTCATAAATTAGATCATATGCAAATTACTATATTGTGTGAGAAATCATTTATAATCTTGTTTTTTGAGATTGCTGTTTGAATTGATTGTATGAATTAATTTTGTTGAAGAAGGGGCAGATATAACAAGATTTTGTTTTTCTTCTGCCTCCTTTCATTTCATGTATTTTTGATTTTATATTGTGTTTTTTTGTAAACAGTATTCTTGTGTTTTTAAAATTTGAAATGAATAAATTGCTTGATTGATTGATTGATTGACAAAAACCACCCCTGAATGGTGATAACTGATAAACAATGATAACGTTGTTGTCTTTTCATAAAGATCTATAACTGATTGAAGTTTTAAATGAATGAATAAATAAATAAACAATCATCTTTGCCACAGGGTGACACTTGCATTACTACGTGGCTTGTTGGGCCATAACATCCAACGGAGACAAAAATCTTTGATGAGGAGTTTAAATTTTCTTATTAAAAAGCCATTGTCTGATCCTAAAGGTCTTCAGAAACCAACATAACCAATCATAAGGTGTTCTGCAGTAACAGACCACAGCAGGCATGCTCTGAATCCACACCTGTACAGGTGCAGCCAGTTAACTCAATCAAGCTGATCCAATACTATCACAAGGACACTGAAAATAGAGACTTGGATCACTGGCTACTATAAAAAGGGCAGAGTTACCCCTGAAACCTCTGTGGGTCACAAGTTCTGATCATTGAGCTGACTCAGTGGTTTCAAGGTAAATAACATTGTGTAGTTTGATTACCATAACTATGAGCATGAAGTGTTGGGAGGGACTCTGGACTGTTTGACATTTGCTGTTTCTTTTGTTCTTTGCAGTTTTTGTCTATTGACATTGGATTACTTCAATCATGACCAGTCAGGTAAAGTTATTTGGATCAGTAGCTGAACTTCTTTAGGTTTGAGTGTGTACAGTTAAATATGTAGAACTATCCCTGTTTTGAATTTTCTGTCACAGATGAGTCTTATTGCTGCAGTTTTTCTGCTGGGTATGTTCACCTCTGCAACAATTTCAGTGTTTATTCTACACTCTGATATAATCTGACACAAGGCTAACTAGCATTATTCTGACTGTGTTTACCAGGTTGCATGACAATTAGTCTTCAAGGTAAGACACCTGTTTATTTAGAAAGTGTTGGGTCTCTGTGCTGTCAAAATGTTATAAAATGCATGCAACTGGTTTAATGGTACACTCAAATTGGTAAAAATTGTGATCCTGTATTTCCCACACTCCAGCAGGTCTATGATCTTGAAACATGTTTCTCCCTACAGATGGAGACTCAGACCGTGATAGACTGTGCTGGACCCAGTGGTTCAATAGAGACGAGCCCAGTGGGACAGGTGACTGGGAAACCTTGAAGGAACTGAGGCAGAAGTACCCTCATGAAATTTGTCCCAACCCCAGAAGAATTCAGGCGGTTACTGCGGCCAAAGAGATCCCAGCTGAAGACACGAAACAAACCTTCTATGCGTGAGTTTTTCAATAACCTGTTCTGATGTAAGATTGAACCTGAACTCTATACTGACTCAATCCTATGCTTTCTTCCAGCTACGATACTAACATTGGCTTTATTTGCCGCAATAAGGACCAGAAAAATTCTCGAGACTGCCTTGACTACAAGGTTCGCTTTAGATGTCCATGTCATTGAAGACTCGTCTCTTTTGTGGCCGCACCCAAAGAAGCATAATGTGGACTTGTAGAGTTCTGCTTTGCTATGCCTCCATCTTTGCAGGGTTTGATTCCTTAAACTGGGAAAATGAAACTTGAATAAATTAAAATATATATCCCCCCACCCCCCCTGCTTTTTGTGGTCAATGGTCAATACGGAGCTGTAATGAAGAAACTCTGCAATAAATCACATGATGATCTTGCACTTGCCTCCCTTCAATGGAATTTACTTGAATAAATTGCTCTGAAAGTGGCATTAAAGGAAGCTGCTGTTTTGGTTTAAGTAAATGCATACTTTAGATAAAACGAATCTGGAAAGTGGTGCTCAAATAATCTTGTCGAGAGCCTGCTAACATAAGCTCTCTGAAAACTGTCTTGACAAAAAAAAAAAATTGCTCTATAAATTTAGGAGTTTATAGAAGTTGCTGGTAAAAGATTTTTGGTCGTCCAGAACCTATAGTCAAAGGCGTTTTATACAAAAATGATCATGTAAATTTCAAGCTTAACACCCACACATGCTAACACGTACTTGAGACCCATTCAAGGTTAAGTGTGAAACAGAGCTTACAGAAAACCCACACAAATTCTACTGTATGTAAATTGACAAGTCACACATTAAAAGCAAGTAGTCTAATTCACAAACGAGGCTCCTCTGTTCCCATCAGGTTTGGGAACCAAACCCAGGGCCGCACAAAGTTTAGGAATTTAGAATCTTAGACTTGAACAATGGTTTCTCTCGTTTTACATAAATCGCCTCCTTCACACCCCTCTAAAACCACCTGTGCTCTCTGTCAAATGTGCACATTCTGGTCCTCAAATGAGTGTCCCTTGTCCGTGAGGTGGAGGTGAACAGCTGAGTTTTGTCCAGAGGAGGCTTTCCTGTGTTGGGACATTCTTCTGGGAAGAGGCTGTTTAGTTTCTCCAATGTAGAGGTCTGGACAGTCCTCGCTGCACTGGACCACTTAAACTACACCACTCTGTTTGTGTGGGTGTTCTGTCCTTAGGATGGACCAGCCTCTGAGAGTCCTGGGTTTGAAATGTACTGGGATGTTGAGTTTGAAAATCCTTCAGAGAATTTCAGAACGTTAGTGCCGCTGGTTCTTCACAGAAGGCTGAGTGATGGCAATAGCACTGTAAGTTCAAGTCAAATTAATTGTCTGTCTCAGCCTCGTTAGATGAATCTACCTGGATTATTGAGCTTCCATCAGGCAGTGTCTTCAACAAGTAAGACGTTCTGCTTCAGTCTCGGTGAGCGTTCACACAAACGGTAATGTTCCAGGCATCGTTTGACGCTTCTTTCCTGCTTGAAACTCAGCAGTCCAAGAACCAGAGCTGACTTCATTCAACTGAAAAAGCTCAATGGAAAGTGATGAATGTCAAAACCAACAGGTAAAACTGTGTCGCCACAGTCAGGACTAGAGATGATGGTAGCAGAAGATTTTAAGGGCAACACACACAGGCGGTGTAGGACACGGGTTAAAATTTACGCTTCCATGATTTTTTATAACGTGAACAGTGTCAGCCTGCCGACCAAGGCTAATTGCAGCAGAGTCTTAGTATTAACACTTTTGAAACAATACATTTAAAATGTTCTCACTCGTCACTTAAATATCCAAGTTTCAGTTCTTCAAGACAAGTTTTTAAAAGTTCTTATGATGTCACAGTTTCTACATGTGGGCTAGTTTCCTCCATCGCAGCAGAATAAACGAAGTGAAAGCAACTTTCCATTTCAGTGGACGTGTGTGAGAGATGGACAAGTTGTGTACTGATGGGTTGAAGGAAGAACAGGAGATGAACCAGTCAAAACAAGTTTTCATTATATCCTGAAACAGAACGCATGAAGGCGCACAAACTTTGTAACTCGGCATCGAGCACTGGCCTGTGCATCTCCACGTCAACAGGAAAGACAAGCTGCCTCAAACTGCCAACACTTTGTTGAGATATAATAATATTCAAGCGTAATAAATCTGCAATATGCATAGGCGTTGCATTGATTAATTGTGAAGGGGATGTGTCCTCCTCACATTTAAAAAATATCAGTTTGGAGCCCCCGCACATTTATCATGAAATATTCGTGCACCCAGCGCTCTTTCTATTGCTTTGTGAATCAATCCGTTCCACTTGATGAATGGGAGAATATTCAAACCACAAAAACTCCACTCCAGGTTTTCCAGGTTACCTACAACAACCACCACACCGCATGCCATGCAAGAATATTGTGTATTGGATCGTTTTATTTATGATCTGCAATGTTTTTATGTTTTTCGTGTTGTACTTCATTGTCTGTGTTGCCTGTTGCGTGTTTGTTTGTCCAGCACTTTGGTGTGGACTTGTTCCTGTTTAAAGTGCTTTATAAATAAAATGGTATGGTATGGTATGGTAAGAATAAAAGACCCAAACTGAAGGCGGTAACGTCAGTCCCACTGACATCTCGCAATGTCCAGCTTTTGCTAAAACCTTTATTCTTTTTTTAATTTACTAGCCCTAGGCCAAGTAAAATTACTGTTCAACTAAACAATAAAAACAATCAGGACGAAGCGAGATTAAATAACAGTAGGTTATTATAGGTTGGTATTCTTGGATGATGATTAACTGCAACATCTGATCCCTCCCCAGACCCAATGGACATTTAGAGATTCTTTCCAAAGAAGCAACAAAGTTAGTGAAGTGGCAGAGACTCAGAGCTCTACTGCCCGAGCTACGTGCTCTGGTCACACAAGGAGGGATGTTGGTCAGGATACTCCTTGTTGTGCCGTGCTCTTCAGCTGAGGCTGAAATAAGTTTTGGTGCTTTAAGAATAATAATAATAATGAATTTAATTTATAACGTACTTTTCATTAATAAAAATCTCAAAGTGCTTAAAGGCTTTACTCCTCCATGAAACGGCAACGCGTGAACAATGTAGCCGTCTGCCACGTACACAAGACAGACCTGATCAGGTGGACATGAAGGAGATTTGCCAGTGTTTTGTGTCTGTAAATGACAGAAGGAGGCACTTTTTTGGAAGGTTTGTCTAATAGTAGCAGGAAGAACTTGTTTTGCCTTTGCTCTAGAGAACACCTTGAAGGAGAACGATGGTGTTAAGGAGAAAGAAGTCAAGTAACACAAGTTTTCTGGAAATTAAACCAGTTAAAATCAGTGATGGGGAAGGACCAGTGGGAATGAAAACAATGGGAGAAGAAGATGGATGTTGTTCCAAGTGGATTGTGAAGGAAAGGGGAATAAACGTTGTGAAGTGTATAAACTGTGGTGATACCAGGGAACCTGAAAATTATTTAGTTTTAATAATTAATCTGTATTTCTCTCTTATGTTTGTCTATTGATTGTTTAAGGAAAATCTACTGTTGCTGTTGTCATCATTCTTTAGTTTGTAACAGGTCTCTCTTGTAAATGAGTCCTCGAGGTTCAATGAGATTAACCTGACTAAATAAAGGTTGAATGAAAAATTACATGCAGGTTGACAAAACTGAAAAGTTGTTTTTTTTGTCACTTGCTTGACACAGTGTAACTTTGTGTTGTGAAGCTGCATGATGCAGGTCAGTTTCTGTTACGAGTCTGTCACTAAATCAAAAAAACAATAAAAAGCCCTAAATTCACTGCTCGTGGTTATTAAATGTTCTTTGGGTAAAGTTAATATTCTTGTTTTTAAACATGCAGTTGAGCATCACCACTGATGAGCACAATGGCATGTTAAATAAAAAAATTAACAAAATAAAAGTCAAGTTCACCCCTAAAGTCATTGTTTGTGACAAACTGTGTCACATTAGTTTCATTGTCTTAGCCATAGGAGTGAGTTTAGAAACAATATGGACTGGCTGAACGAGGAAGCCGTCTCTAAAACAGTTATTGACTCAAGTGTTTACGTATGTAGATGTTTAACCACTCGTTAAAATACACCAGATTGCATGAAAGGGCGTCTACTTTAAACATTTCTGAGGGAGGACACCCAGAACCCCCACCAGGGTGTCCGCCCCCGACATTACAATATTTTTTCATTCAACCTTTATTTATACAGGTTAGTCTTGTTGAGTCACGAGGAATCATTTCAATGAAATTCAATTCAAAAACACTTTATTAATCCCAAAGAGAAATTAAATGTTGTAACTCATCATCCTGGTTTCATTAAAGAGTCGTTCTAGAGGCTGATGGTTGTGGGCAGGAAGGATCTCTTACAGCAGAAACTGGCTGCAGATGTTGATCTGTCTACTTGGACTTGGTGGATTTCTCAGTCTTCTTGGGCAACAGGACCACCTGAATCTTGGGCAGATCTCCTCCTTGAGCAATGGCCTCTCCTCCCAGCAGCTTGTTGAGCTCCTCGTCATTGGGGACAGCCATCTGCAGGTGTCAGGGATGATCCTGGTCTTCTTGTAGTCATGAGCCACGTTTCCCACCAGCTCAAGGATCTCAGCGGTCAGGTATTCAAGCGCCTCCCCCAGGTAGACGGGGACGCGTCCATGGCACCTCCTTTTTAAATCATTTGTGATTTTGGGCTGTAGCTGAGGTATTATTTGAGCTTTTGATATGTTTATCAGCTGCTTCCAATTGTAAAAACCACATTGTTGCCATGGTTACACATCATGACAAATGTCCAAAAGTAAAAAGGTTTCAGTAAAAATCCTTCAAGCTGCAACAGCATCTGATATCAGAGGAAATAATCATCCAAACAAAGTGATCTGCATCCAGACATTAATGTTTTCACAAGCAACATCTCAGAATGAAAGTAACAGAGCTGCTGTGACATGCAGCCACCTTGAGCAGCACAATTCTTGGCACTCAAGTTCGCCTTACATTGTCAATCAAAAAACGCAGTAAAAACAAGTAAAATAGAATTAAAATGAGACAATGCACACATCACAGTGCGTAGCTAAATTAAACAGGTGAGTTTTGAGTTTGAGTTTAAAATGTGGCAGTGAGTCTGTGTTGTGAATATCAGGTGGGTGTGAGTTCCAGAGCTGGGGGGCAGAGCAGCTGAATGCTCTGCTCCCCATAGTAACAAGACGGGCAATGGGAACAATGAGCTGAATAGAAGAAGAGGATCTGAGGGTACGAGCAGGTGTAGCAATGTGAATAATATCTGAAAGGTATGGAGGAGCGAGGCTGTGGACAGCTTTGAATGTAAGGAGGAGTATTTTGTAATTGATGTGATATGGGATGTGAAGCCAGTGAAGCTGTTGTAAAACATGTGATGTGATGGATTGAGGGGGTCTGTGTAATGATACGGGCAGCTGAATTTTGGACCAGTTGTAATTTATGGAGGGTTTTCTGAGGTAGGCCAAAAAGAAGAGAATTACAATAATCTAAACGAGAGGTGACCAGACTGTGGACCAGAACAGCAGTGGAGTGAGGAGTGAGGGAAGGACGGAGACGATTAATATTTCGAAGATGAAAGTAGGCTGACCGAGTGATATTATTGACATGGGAGGAGAAGGAGAGGGTGCTATCAAGGATGACACCCAGACTCTTAACCTGATGGGAGGGAAAGATGGAAGAGTTATCAACCGGAATGGAGAAGCTATGAAGTTTGTTCAGTATTGATTTAGTGCCAATTAAAATAAGTTCTGTTTTATTGCAATTTAGTTTAAGAAATAAACCAAATATAATAATAATAGTCTGAAAAAATTGATAAATACAGACTTGAAGGTGCACTTTTTAAATAGGGAAGAGGATGAATAAGGGGTCTGGGCTAAAGCCCCCAATGTTTGAAAACCCTAAAAATGTCCCTGGACACCAGAGCAATACATTTTGTATTTCACGACATCAAATGGAGTGTTCCCATTTAAACTTCATAGGCACGTTACTAAAATGCATTTATAGCAGTTTCAGACAGCTGCATTTTAGTACATTTAATAAAGATCCAAACTGAAAATTTGAACCACAGAGGGGGAAGTTTTCAAACTTGGATTTATCATCAAGTATCATTTGCTCAATTAAGGAATTAATCGACGCATAGCAAGGACTCCGGGGAAAAAAATCCATGTGATGTTTCTCTTTGGTTGTGGCCAGAAAAGGAGACAAGTCTTCAATGACATGGACATTGAACGCAAACTTTGTAGTCCAAGCAGCGTCGAGACTTCTGGTCGTTGTCAAGGCCAACAAAGCCAGTTTTAGTATTGTAGCTGAAAGATCCTGCAGGATATAGAAAAACTGAAAGTTATGCACCATAACTCATGTTCCCTGAAGGAAGGGAACGAGGTGCAACATAAATGCGATGGGAAATTGCGCTCCGCGCGGTTACCTTAAGGAATACAATCACGCCTTTACGGCAGGGGCGTCAGCGTCGCGCCAGAGGCCCCACCCTCTGGGTACTTAAGCTGCTGACACACATCTATCGATCTCCAAAATGCACTTCACCGAGCTTTCAGCATTGAAAGGGCCAGGTATGTTGCACCTTGTTCCCTTCCTTCAGGGAACATGAGTTATGGTGCATAACTTTCAGTTCCCTTATCAGTCATGTCACTCGGTGCAACATAAATGCTATGGGAACGTAATTAAATCACGCCCTTGAAATGCTCATTAAAATGCATGCTAGTGTGAACGTCCGCCTTTATTCAGCAGGCATCCCAAGGCTGCTTTCTACTGTGTGTTAGAAAGGACAGCCTGAGTGATATCACACGCAGTAACATCCAAACTGTAATGCTTTGCAAACGTGTTCATTGAGCTCCAGTTCACAGTAGCACAGATGTCTGCAACTGGTACACCCTTGAACAGTGACCACGAGGTGGCCAAGCCCCGAGTGGAGTGGGCACGCACTCCAGAGTGCACCTGTTGACCTTTGCTACTGTACGCCCTTTTTATGGCCTCAGTCACCCAGTGTGAGAGGCACTGCTTTGATAGGGCGTTTCCTGTAGCAGGTGCTGCAAAGCACACAAACAGTTGATTTGTTTTTCTCCATTCGGCTGTTCTCTGCATGTAAGTGCTTAAAGGGGACCTCAGATGTATTTTTTAAATTTTTATGGTATTTCTGTGGGATATCCAGACCCTATTCCTTCAATTTAATGCACAAAATAATTATTAGATAATCAATTATACCCTTTTTAATTCTGCCATTTTTAACTTTCGTTTTGAACGACCGGTTTCTTGAAGTCCACGCCCTTCAACGATCTGTTCACGCCCTCTGTAACAGCCAGTATCTGTAATGTGTTGTTGTTTTAAAATTAGCTCTTTTTTTATTACTCATTTGACTTACTGTTAGTGTTAGCTTAAGATAACTTACCGAAACCCGTCTGAGCGCGCCGCAGTTTGCTGCTCCTTTTAGCATTAGACCACCCGAATCCGAAGCTAATGTTAGCTTGTTCCTCTTCCGGTTTTCGCCAGCTCCGCTCGTTGCACGCGATGAGATTTTGGGAGTTATCGCTGTTCCAGTGAAGACAACACAAAGTTCACCAAGTGTCTCCCGTAAATTAATCTGTAAGGAGAAGGTCCTCTTGCTGCGAGCCTGCTGCGAGGCTGCTGCAAGGCTGTACAGTTGAAGCTCCGCTCCATCGCGCCGGAAGAGGGTCCCGTCGAACCCGGTCCTTCCGCCTGTGGTCCGCTCGTTTAATTTTTGCCGGCTGCGCGTTGGCAGCGATCGCAAATACACTAAAAATTGAACTAAAACATAAAAATAACAATTATACTTTATTTATAAAGCCATTTAAAAAAACACAGCTGCAACAAAGTGCTGTACACATGAAATTAAGAACATATAAACAAAAGATGAGATGAAATCATGAAAAACAACAGTCATGTGTTTAATACAGAAGTGGGTTGAGCCTAACCAGGGGTTGCTAGGTGAGGGGCTGGACTCAGGTTTGATCTGATTGGCTGGCGGCTTGTGACGTCAATAAATGCAGGAAGTGTGAATCCTGGTGTATTTATCAAAAATAAATAAATCTACTTAGAGTAAATAAACCACTGGGTGCATTTTTTTGGCACAAGGACTGTTTTTTTATGAAGTAAATACCCAAAGTTTAGTAAAAAAACATTAAAAAGTGAATTTTGCATGTGTGGTCCCCTTTAAAGCTCTCACGGGGCAGAGAGCTTTCAGCCTTTCCTGTTCCTGAGTGAGGACAGGAGCAGGTGGAAAAGAAGAGAGATCAAAGTCCAGACTTCTGGGGTTTAAAGTCAAAACCTTGGGGATATATGCAGGATTAGGCCTTAGGATGACCTTTGACCTGTCAGGGGCAAACCTGGTACACATTGGATGTAGGAACAAAGCATGGAGGTCACCCACACGTTTCGCAGAGAAAAGAGCCAGGAGAAGAGCGGTCTTATAAGATAATAAATCTATCTTAATCTCGCTCAGTGGTTTGAATGGGGGTCACAGAGAGCCCCCAAGACCATACTAAGATCCCATCCATGGGTCAAGATTCTGCTGGGGGGTCTCTTCCTTAGCACGCCCTTCATAAATCTTATTATGAGCGGGTGAGCGCCAGGCGTCCTGCTCCCCCAGCCCTCGTGACAAGCTGAAATTGCTGATAAGAACACCTTAATCGTTGAGAAAGAGCGACCTTTCTCCAACAGGTCCTGAAGAAAGGTGAGGAGCTAGGCCAGGTCACATGAATAAGAAATAATATTTCTTTCTGTGCACCAAGCTTCAAAAATATGCCATTTCCGGGTGTAGAGAGACTGTGTTGACATAGCTTGTGCGTTTTGAATGGTTTTTACCACGTTCTCAGGTAGGTCTGAGGCCACCAGTTTGTTCTTCTCCACCACCAAGCTAAAATTAGCCACAGTTCTCAGCCTAAGCGGCGAGATTGTTCTTTCTGGTGACGTGGAGGGTCCCTGGAGAGGAACAGGTGGTGCAACCAGCTCTCCCTCAAAAACCCTGATTTCTGTGGTCCCTTGAAGGCCAACCACGTTAGAGAGAGGGCCTTCCTGCAGATGTACCGCCATACTACTCTGATTGAGAGTGTTTGGAGGCAGAGGCAATCTGCTGTCATTATTAGACAAAAGCTGAACAAAATGTCTGTTTTTCCTCTTTTTGTTGGGGGTCATGGATCGGAGGGGTTGCAAGTTTTGTAAACGAGCAGATCTCCTGACTCCAGCCCGTTTCCTGGTTGGGTCAGCACAGTGAGCGCGGTCACACGCTGCAGGATCGCTGTTTGAGCATGGCGTGTTGCGCATTGAGGATAAGGGGATAGCTTTAGCATGAGAATGTGGAGATGGTCCTTTGTGTTGAGCAGACTTTAGATTGGTTGGTGACAGAGAGTTCAGTCCTCTTCGATTAAAAGAAAGAGGAGTCTGATTTAGCCCTGGTGCCATTTCTGTTCTGCACTGAGTGTTTACACATGCTGCAGTTTCATCACAACTGCCTTTGTGAACATGTGATACTGGTGTTGGCCTGCGGGCTTCTGCCGTGCCCCTCCCCCGTCCCTTACTGGCATCCGATGAATAGGTGGCCAGGAAGGTGGGTCGTCAGCTTCTGTCGGCGCGCACCCCTGGAGCGCGGACGTGTCACGGGTTTGTTTGATTTGTGTATTGCCGGCCCCGTGGTCTACAACGGAGCGGGGGCTGGAGCACGTGACCCCCCTTACCTTTCTCTGTGAGGAGTGACGGGCATGCTTGCAGGTGCCTCTGGGCCTGTCTGTTGCATACAGAACAGAGGCACCCTGCTAGGGTTTACCAATTAGGCTAACACCCGTGAGCCGTGAGGGAGGGGGGAATGATGGCCCCGCCCTTTATATCGGCTGGAAGAACAGAGGGGACCGTTCTGCTGATGTCACTGTGTTTGTTGTTGTTGTTTTTTTGTTTTTTTTTTATCAAAAAAAACAGAGGGGCTGTTTTTTGAGCTTTATTCGTGCTTATGTGTAACGACATACAGGTAGTCCCCGATTTACGAGCGAGATCCGTTACAACGAGGCGCTCGTAAACCGGAAATCTCGTAATTTGGAACGGCCGCCATTTCGCTCGTAAATCCGGAAATCCGCTCGTAAATTGGAACGGTTTTCGCTAGCGCGCCTAAAAACACTCTATTTTCATCTAAAAACTACTTTTGAGTGCATAAAAATGATCGGAAACGTGTGTTTATATGCTTAACTAGCTAACTGTAGTGAAAAAACACATGAAAACTCAGTATTTTTTTCGTTTTTTCCAAAAATGTGCAGCTCGTAAGTCTGGAACCTCGCAGATCAGAGCGCTCGTAAATCGGGGACTACCTGTATTTGATTTATGTCACTCACAGCAGAAAGAACATGATTTGTGTCTAAAACCAAGTCACCAGCTTTTTGTACCGTGCTACAAACAAAGTCTGGACGTGAAAAGATCATTTCCCGTACCGCGTGGATGGGTGAACGTGTAAAGTCAAGAAGCAGTCCTGGTTCATCAGGCACGCTTCTGCTCGGTGTCCCGATTCGCCGAGGAGGCTCTGTTTTGGACCGCCTGGCGGGGAACAAATCTGTTTTTACTCCAGGCGTGTTCGGTCCGAGGTGGGCCCGGCGGTGATCTCTGCCGGTGCTCTGCCTCGTATGCTGGCCGCTTTTGCGGTGGGGCACGTGTGGCTGAGTGGTGTCGAGGCTGCGGTGCTCTGCTCCCAGCTGACTCCCTGGGGGGGGAGGGGCGAAGGCTCTCCTGTGGATGCCCACCCAGAGAGCTTCAGCTTGTTTGCGCCTCTGGTCCAGCCTGGTCTGAATTCGATCCGGCGCTTTTCCAAAAAGTCCCGTCGGTTCTATCGAATGGTGGAGAAAAGGAATTTTCTGTCCCTCCGGGAGGTCAGTTAGGGTCATCCTCAGATTGCGTATTGCGATGACCCCCTCAGCCATGCCTCTGCCTTGTGCAACAGCCGCTGTCTCCATCATGCGGAGCACAAAGTCTGTTGCCCTGCGGGCTTCATCCAGCAGCTCGGCGGCAGCTGCTTGTCTGTCATTACCTGGAGCTCCTGTAGTTTTTCAGCCAGGTACGCTTGCATCATTTTGGACGCGTTCATAGCACGCCGCGAGACCCTGAGCCCTGTAGCATTTCTCGAGCAGAAAAGCCGAGGCTCGACAGGCTTTGCTGGGGAGAGTTGGTTTTGTCCCAGATGACTTGGGAGCCAGATGAGATGCCAGCGTGTCCTCCATTTGAGGTACATTGGCTATACCCGCTTCATCCATCCCATCCACATCGAGGAACTGCGAGAGCGGCAGCAGCATGGGAGCTCTGGGCTGAGACCAGGTGCGAGTCAGTTCTGTGAAGAAATCTGGAAAGATGGGCATACTTTGCCTCGTGGCGGCCTGCTGCTTTGAATAAAAAAAATTCCTGCCAACCTCGTGACTTGTTGATGAGATGGAGGCTCCGGCCATGGGATCCGCAGTGCATCCGTTGCTCTGTGACACAAGTCAAACAGAGCAGGGATGGAAAAGTCAGTCTCCGGGAGCACAGGTACCGAGGTGCGGGAGATGTCTTCTCCCTGTTCCTCGTATTCAACGTCGGCGTCATCCGCAGAAAATTCACCTGAGGCTAAAATAGAGATCTCGTCCTCGTTCATCATGCCTCGAGTGTCAAATTCGTTTGTTAAGTCCACCATTGGGGCCAGCACATCTGGGCTGTCGCCCCATTCGACTCAGGTGCTGTCATCCAAAGCCATGCTCTCGAGCTTTGGCGTGGGAGTCAGAGGCTCAGTGGTGTCCGGGTCTGCTGGCACCACAGCAGCCCCCATGGCCTTGGCGACGAAGTCCGCCCTGTGCCCCTCACCGCCTCCAGCATCTGGCTGCAGTGTGGGCAAGACCCGGGTGCGTCCAGCGCCATCTTTGCGTGCAACATCCCCAAGCAGACGGGACAGGCCTCGTGGATGTCGGTCGCCGAGAGGGAAAAGCCACATCCGCTGGGGCAGGTGCGCGAGGTTGGGCTCGCCATCCGGTTGGTCTTTTTTGGAAGTCTTGTCTTTCGCTTTCCTTTCTCCAGAGGCATGTCCAAGATAAGACGAGCGAGTCCTTCCAAGATCTTTTTCTTTTTATTTGAGACGTCTCCTCCGTTGCGTCGCTTTCGCTGGCTAGCCTGCTACGAATTAGCAGAGGTAGCGATGTGACGCAGTTAGCGCCGTCGAGCGAAGCAGTCTGCGGAAAGAGGAGAAGAAAAAACTTTGGGGTTAAGGAAAAATGTGCCGGACTAGCTTTTGCTAGCCCAGCAGTACGCAGGAATAATTCTCTTTACGCCCTGTGTAGGGAGCAAGCTCACCTCTGGTCGAGCGATGAAGCAACAGAGAAGTCCCGCGAAGAGAGAGAGTTCAGGTTTAAGCGAGGTGAAGGGCAATAAGAGATTGATGGATGGGCGTCAGCGGCTTAAGTACCCGAGAGAGAGTTCAGGTTTAAGCGAGGTGAAGGGCAATAAGAGATTGATGGATGGGCGTCAGTGGCTTAAGTCCCCAGAGGGCGGGGCCTCTGGCGGCTGACGCTCCTGCCGTAAAGGCATGATTGTATTCCGTCAGGTAACCGCGCGGAGCGCAATTTCCCATAGCATTTATGTTGCACCGAGTGACATGACTGATAAGGGAACAGAGTATCCAGACAAAACCAACCCCTGAATGGTGATAACTATGATAAACAATGATAATGTTGTTGTCTTTTCATAAAGATCTATAACTGATTGTAGTTTTAAATAAATGAAATAAATGAATAAATAAATAAATAAACAATAATCTTCGCCACAGGGTGACACTTGCATTTCTACGCGGCTTGTTGGGCCATAACATCCAACGGAAACATGAATCTTTGATGAGGAGTTTAAATTTTCTTATTAAAAAGCCATTGTCTGATCCTAAAGGTCTTCAGAAACTAACATAACCAATCATAAGGTGTTCTGCAGTAACAGACCACAGCAGGCATGCTCTGAATCCACACCTGTACAGGTGCAGCCAGTTAACTCAATCAAGCTGATCCAATACTATCACAAGGACACTGAAAATAGAGACTTGGATCACTGGCTACTATAAAAAGGGCAGAGTTACACCTGACACCTCTGTCTGTCACAAGTTCTGATCATTGAGCTGACTCGGTGGTTTCAAGGTAAATAACATTGTGTAGTTTGATTACCATAACTATGAGCATGAAGTGTTGGGAGGGACTCTGGATCTGTTTGACATTTGCTGTTTCTTTTGTTCTTTGCAGTTTTTGTCTATTGACATTGGATTACTTCAATCATGACCAGTCAGGTAAAGTTCTTTGGATCAGTAGCTGAACTTCTTTAGGTTTGAGTGTGTACAGTTAAATATGTAGAACTATCCCTGTTTTGAATTATTTTCTGTCACAGATGAGTCTTATTGCTGCAGTTTTTCTGCTGGGTATGTTCACCTCTGCAACAATTTCAGTGTTTATTCTACAATTTGAAACAAAAGGCTAACTAGCATTATTCTGACTGTATTTACCAGGTTGCATGGCACTTAGTCATCAAGGTAAGACACCTGTTGTGTATTCAGCAAGTGTTGGGTCTCTGTGCTGTTAAACATTATCAAATGCAAGTACCGATAACTGGTTTAATGGTACACTCAAATTGGTAAAATTTGTGATCCTGCATTTCCCACACACTCCGGCAGGTCTATGGTCTTGAAACGTGTTTCTCCCTACAGATGGAGACTCAGACCATGATGGAGGGTGCTGGACCCAGTGGTTCAATAGAGACGAGCCCAGTGGGACAGGTGACTGGGAAACCTTGAAGGAACTGAGGCAGAAGTACCCCCATGAAATTTGTCCCAACCCCAGAAGAATTCAGGCTGTTACTGCGGCCAAAGAGATCCCAGCTGAAGACACGAAACAAACCTTCTATGCGTGAGTTTTTTTCAATAACCTGTTCTGATGTAAGATTGAACCTGAACTCTATACTGACTCAATCCTACTGACTCAATCCTATGCTTTCTTCCAGCTACGATACTAGCATTGGCTTTATTTGCCGCAATAAGGACCAGAAAAATTCTCGAGACTGCCTTGACTACAAGGTTCGCTTTAGATGTCCATGTCATTGAAGACTCGTCTCTTTTATGGCCACACCCAAAGAAGCATAATGTGGACTTGTAGAGTTCTGCTTTGATATGCCTCCATCTTTGCAGGGTTTGATTCCTTAAACTGGGAAAATGATAAAGTTAATATATACCCCCCCCCCCCTGCTTTTTGTGGTCAATGGTCAATACTGAGCTGTAATGAAGAAACTCTGCAATAAATCACATGATGATCTTGCACTTGCCTCCCTTCAATGGAATTCACTTGAATAAATTGCTCTGAAAGTGGCATTAAAGGAAGCTGCTGCTTTGGTTTAAGTAAATGCATACTTTAGATAAAACGAATCTGGAAAGTAGTGCTCAAATTATGGGGAATAATAATCTTGTCGAGAGCCTGCTAACATAAGCTCTCTGAAAACTGTCTTGACTAAAAAAAAAAGATTGCTCTAGAGTAATAAGGATTTTATACAAGTTGCTGGTAAAATTTTTGGTCGTCCAGAACCTATAGTCAAAGGCGTTCAATACAAAAAATTGATCATGTAAATTTGAAGCTTAACACGTACTTGTGACCCATTCAAGGTTTTAAGTGTGAAACGGAGCTTGCAGAAAACCAACACATTGTACTGTATGTAAATTGACGTCACACCTCTCATTAATGGCTGGTCTAATTCACAAACGAGGCTCCTCTGTTCCCATCAGGTTTGAAACGTCTGGGAACCAAACCCAGGGCTGCACCATAAGTTTAGAAATTTAGAATCTTAGACCTGTTTAACGATGGTTCATGTCAGTCGGGTTGCCAGATAAGAAATTATGAACTACTGTACAGTACTGTATAGTTCATAATCTCTCAGACCTGGTTTAAGAGAATGAGGGTTGTGAATGGCTGCCTTGTATGTCAATCAAGTGACAGGATGTTTGATAGGCTGACAATTATTTTTTTTGTCATGCTACGATCTACCAGTACTACCTCAGAGATCTACCAGTAGATCGCGATCTACCTAATGAGCACCCCTGGTCTAACAGCATCAGGGTAGAAGCTGTTCCTCAGTCTA
>JBBPBX010020951.1:25851-42860 GCA_038048925.1 Garcialebias charrua | reverse complement strand
TGGAATATGGGGGAGATGTTTTGTTTTTGCTACTGGGGGGATGTTTTGAGCACACAAAAGACTTCAGCCCCAGGGGGTCACACAAACCTAATTGAATGCAAATCCCTCAATCTGTCATTTTACAGTCTCTGGTAAGTGTAGTACTCATCTGAATATTCTGGTATTCCTAGTGTTAACACTTCCAATACCCATCCAGTCTTATGGACCAGAATTAGAGCGCTTGATCATAAGAAAATTCCTCATCCAGCTTTATGAGCTAGAGTTTAGAGTACACTCTCACCTTACCACCTCATCTGATTTTAAGAATCAGAGTTAAAGTAGTCTTTTGCAATCACACATCTCTCCTGACCTTAGGGATCAGGGATTAGAGTTTTACTTAAAATCTTACCCAGTGGATGTATCTCCCCAGAGTCCTCAGTATTATCAAACAACCTCGAGCAATTAAGTCTCTAAGATAATTGAACTGTCTATTTGCTTCCGCTCTATCCGCATTTAATTTAATTTGATTTAAATCTAGCTGAAAACCGGGTTCAGGAAGGTGTCTTGCAGGCATCCCTTTCCTCCTCAAAGTCTCTGGAGACCGAGAGGGAAAACCTGAAGCAGTCTCTCCAGTCCCTGGGGACTGAAGCTCACCTCTGACTCCTTGCTGGTCTGATCTGAAGAAACAAGTTTTGCATCGTCCTGGCTGTCTGGGTAAAAACTATCCAGTTCTTCCTCAAAGCTTGAGAATGAAAGAAAAGAAGTCTCTCCCCAGGACGCTTGCTTCCTCCTGTCAGCACGGAGTCGATCTGAACCATGCTTTGGGTCTTCAGTGGAGCAGGTCAGCTCCAGCTACTTGATGTCTGATGTACAGCTCCTCGACCGCATCATGACAACTTCGGACAGCCTATTCCTGACAGCCCGGTTCTGAAGGAACAGGGCGGTTAAATATAAATCTTAGTCCCGCCTTCTCCCTAGGAGGAGGGGGATTGCTAGTCTATGATTGGCTGGATCTGCTTGCTTTGTCAGTATCTGGGCAAAGCTACAGATCTGTTATATTCTTGCAATCTTTGCTTGAAGCTACATGTTCCCTTATTAGGAAATGAATTTGCTCTTTTTGCTCGAGGCTGAATGATTCACCAGGGCCGGAGGTTGACACAACTCTGGTCAGTTAGTTACTTCACTTTTTCCAGTAAAGTGTTTGTAAAATATACTTTTCAACATGTGTGTTTTGCAAGAGACCACTTTTGTCACAAAACCATCTTTGAAACATAGTAACACATCATTACACTTGCTATTATAAAATGATTAACTCTCTATCATAACAACCTCACATTAAATGATTATATTGGTTACAACCATATCTCACTTGATTACATTAAGTAAAACACATCTCACTTGATTATTCTAGTTAAAACACATCTACCATGATTATTGGTAAAAATCATATATCTCATGATCGTATTGATTAGAACAAGTTACTATTAAAACCAATCAAGGTTAAACCAAGTTCAGATAAAAACATATTAAAGTTAGAACAAGTTTTTTACATCAGGTTTTTCCCTTCTGCTCTCTGTTTAGTTCAAGAATGTTCGTGTGTGAATTTGAGAGTGTGGCTGCTTGCTTTTGGGAAGTGACTTTCTTCATGACTTTCACAACTCAACGGTTAAACTTAAGACACAGTTAACTTCTCTTATTCATCTTAACTTCATAACTACAGTTTCCAACAATCAGATGTTACAGGCTTTTCAAAGGTTTTAAACAACCACTCTTCTGCTCCTTTGCAGTCCTCATTCTGCACTTCTCTGCATGTTTTTGTGTGAGTGTGCGTCTGTATGTGTGTGTGTGTGTGTGTGTGTGTGTGTGTGTGTGTGTGTGTGTCTAAGTGGGCCTTCTTTCCTGCCACTTTTTCTGTGCTCACATTCATAACAGATGGATAACTGAAGTTACATAATAGGCAAGTCCGGGCCAGTCCAGACAAGTCCAGACATGTTTCTGCCTCGACAACTGTCATTAATATATTTTTGCATTACATTTCATAAGTTTTCCTGTACTGATTAGTTTTTTGTTGGTTTTGAATCCATAATAAACTGACTCTCCTCGACAGTTCTCGTGTTCAACTATGTTATTTCCCTGTTTAGGTGAACAGCATTGTTGCTTTATGGCAGAACCTGCTGGAGTTCGACAAGCAGAGGGTGGTATTTGCTGCTCGGCCGGCGCCAAGATAAACTGAACACTGGGAAGTTTAGGTCCCCTAAAAGAGGCAGGAATTGACCCCTGGGGTGGAAAGTGTGAAGCGTCACTCTACAGAATCAGAGTGTTTCCACCTTCTTTGCCACTCATCCACCTGCTCCTGCTGCAGCTCCTGTTCCGAGCCCTCCTCTGGCCCCTGCTCCAGCTTCCAGAGCAGCCTCCAACCATCCTCAGCGAGCACCCCGAAAACTGACACACAGAGTTTTGCACAACACGTGCAAAAAGTGCGGGCAGTTTAGAATTGCTGAAACAGAACACAGCCAGTATAGAGGGCAAATGCACTGTCCCTCTAATGAAAGTCTCACTAAAGAGCAGTGGCTGGAACAAATTAAAAAGAAAAAATAAACATTTTCTTTATTTTAAATAACTTCACAAACTGTTTCATTGTATATAGTTTTTATTTAGTTCACAGAGTGTTATTTATTTTGTTTTGGGTTGATAATACAGATATTTATTCTTATTGTCATTATGTACACCAAATAATTCTACAAACCATAAAATAAAAGGATTTAATTCCTTCAGCAAACCACAAATTTCTTGGTTTAAGAAAAATAAATGGGAGACTTCAGTGGAAAGTGTTGCAACTAAATGCTACAATGTTTTTGGACTAACTAAAATGTTTAATTCACTATCTTAATTGTTGATGAATAAATATTTGGTTCTTTGAAACTGATAAGGTCTCCGTCTTTTACTGTGAGTAAATATTAGCTGCTGCTAATTCTGAATTATTGGTAATAATTTTAAGCATACACTAGAAACAACACATCATTCACTTCACTCAAAAAGTACTTTAGGAAAGACACTTTCAAGAATATTTTAGTTTCAG
This sequence comes from Garcialebias charrua, assembly GCA_038048925.1. Lineage (NCBI taxonomy): Eukaryota > Metazoa > Chordata > Actinopteri > Cyprinodontiformes > Rivulidae > Garcialebias > Garcialebias charrua. The sequence goes on along the minus strand of JBBPBX010020951.1, from coordinate 39,802 downwards.
TCATTGTTTTGCAGTGAAAAATTAAAATAAGCACTGGGTATGATTAAGGACATTAAAATATACTGTATCAAGTATATAGTATACAGTATAATTTAACACATTAATATGAATATATTAGTAGAATGAAAAAGCTAAATTAATTAAGCAATTCATCAATAAAGTTTTAAAAAGAAAGCCTTTTATGACAAATAAAAAGTGTTGTGTTTTAAATTAGAGTACCGGGGTACTATGGTACACTATTTGTACAAAAAAAGCATTTAAAAAATTTTCAAGATACAAAAAACCCAAATGTTACTTCATAACACTTAAACATTATTTGTGGGAATTTTTTTCCAAAAAAATGACATGGCGACTGCTGGAATCGAACCCACGACTTTCCTCTTTCTTCCCCCCTTTCTTCCCCCTCTTCTTCCCCCTTCCCTCCTTTCTTCCCCCCCCTAAACAGACTATTGTTCCCCAGCTTTGGCGCAATCAGTAAAGCGTTGCGTCGCAGTGCAGAACTTTATGGGTTCGAGTCCCACATGGGACAACGTTTTTTTTTCTCCTTTTAATTCATTCCAGATTTAAAAAACACAAGAAAACTATTTACAATACAACAAGAAATGAAGCATAAAGTCTTTTTAATCTGGAATGAATAAATAATCTAAAGAAGGAAGGAAAAAAAATAGGCATACCTTGTGGGAATCGAACCCACGAAATCTTGATAACAGTGCAACGTTTTAACCAGTTAGCCACCAGTACACGTGTATATTTTAAGGTCCACATTTATTATATACAAACATTCTTTGGCATTAGTTGGTCATTTACTCCCATGAGTGACGCTGCTAATAAGGACAGATTTACTTTTCTCGATCAAGGAGTGCAGAACTTCAATCTCCGCACCGGTAGAGTTCTTCTTTTTTACTTTTCGCTGTCATTTTTATGCACAAACACGTTTTGCCTCCGAGGCAGGAAACGTAGCCTTATATGGTGTTTTGAGGGGTGGGAATTATGTAAATGACCTCTCCTCTCCGCATGCACGCGCAGGTGGTTAGAACAGGTGGGATTCATCATATTTACGCTCCCATTTATACACTTTTCCTCAGGATAGAAGACTTTGTTGAATCTGACGTGGCATGTTCGTACGAACGCTTTGTACGAACAAAAGTAGGAGAAATTTAGGATAAAAATACGAACATTTTCGTGAATGAGGGCCATTCTTCATTTTCCAGTGGGTTTAGCAGAAAATGTACATATCAACAGCAAAACAGCAACAAAACATATAAATACATGTACAGTGCCTAAATGGTAAGAAAAGTTGTAAACAATTGAATTTTAAGTGTTTTGAACTGTGTTCACACAAAAAGCTGGGAACAGCTGGAATTCCTCAAGTCTCATTTGTGTGATTGATTGTACAGGCCTGTGGCCTTCTTAGAAGCCTTGATGATGGTTCCCATTTGAAGTATGGCTCCAAATCAGCCATCTTTATAGCCATGATGGAGGAGAGGGCACCATCCAGAGCCATATAGAGAGAGAGTTGCGACACACTTTGAACTCGCCGATAGGCGGTCACGTGGTTCACGTAGCTCTCAATCGTTCCAAACAGCTCGTCGCTGCCAGTCAATTTGAGCAGCTACTGGCGCAACATGACACATAAAAATGACTTTTCTTACTTTGTCCGGCGTCTTTCAGTAATTATTGAGCAGTAACAAACATACACACCCTCTCGATCCCTCAGGTCATGTAATCAGCTGCTCCTGAGTGTCCCAAAGACAAAACGCAAGCTCAGAGGAGACCGTGCTTTTGCTGTGGCAGCTCCTAAACTGTGGAACAACCTTCCCTTGAACATTAGACTCTTCCCTGTCTGTTTTTAAATCTCTTCTAAAAACCATCTCTTCTCCCTGACCTTTGACACCATCTGAGATGTTGACTTTTAAACATTTTAATTGCTTATATTATCTAATTGTGTGATTCCTCAACTTTTATAATGTTACTTATAATCATTTTAATCATTTTTATTACCTGACTGTATGATTGCTTTATTGTGTGTACAGCACTTTGGTCCTGTGGGTGTTTAAAGTGCTCTATAAATAAAGCTGGTATGGTTTGGTGTGGTAAAGCTGATCATCTATCTCTAATATTTTAGGTTCTTAGTCTTCATATGTATTCATGTCTTAATTAGGGATGGGGCCGATATGATCCAGTATCGGTATCCAATACCAGCATAATTTAAGTATCGGATATCGGATCCAACCTGCCGATATTTCCGATCTAGCTTCAAAGAGCACTTGTGTTACATCACATTCTGTGGCTGCTGTCTTAACATTGTGTTAGTTAAACCCAATGAAGACACTCTTGAGTCTTATAACAGGAAACTCACAAACTTTAACAACACACAAGAGGCAGGTCTATACCACACACATGTCCTTCTCACTCATGGTTCAGCTGGAAAAACTACAAAACCGCTAAGCATAATGGGAAAGACAACAAAATCCACTCCCCTTAACCACTAAGGGAGTGGATTTTGTTGTCTTTCCCGTCATGCTTAGCGTTTTTTTAGTTTTCCAGCTGCACCATGAGCGAGAAGGACATGTGTGCGGTATAGACATGCCTCTTGTGTGCTATTAAAGTTTGTGAGTTTCCTGTTATAAGGCTCAAGAGTGTCTTCATTGGGTTTAACTAACACAATGTTAAAATGAAAAGTCTCAGTACAAAAATTTCTTTATACAGATTCACATACCTGAACGTTATCGGATCGGAAAAGTATTGGTATCGGCTGATACCCAGTTTTTAAGTATCAGTATCGGATCGGAAGTGAGAAATGTGGATCGGTGCATCCCTAGTCTTAATGACTGTATCTGTCATCATCCATTTTCATTTTAACTTCTTATGTACCAAATTGTTTTAATTTGTCCCCTCTAAATTAATCTAAATCATTCCAGATCCTTCAATTCCTTTAACATTTAGCCTGTGACCCTTCATTTGCTCTAGCCAGATGTTTCCATATTTTGTCCAAGTTGCTACAATTTTTTTCTTTTTCCTCAACAACCTTGCCTCACGAGTGATGTTTCCATTTTTTTTGTTAGATGTTCATTCATGTAGACATTAGTACCCTTCAATTTCTTTGCTTGCACCAATAGGCTGTTTCTCGCTTTTCTACTGATGAATCTAACAACAACGGGCGTTTATTTTTATCTGACTTGGTTGGCAAGGTGTGACAAGTTGAAATGGATCAATGTCAATACAGTATATTTCCTTTCCAAAAAAGTCACTACCTGTTTAACCATTTTACAAACAAGGAATCTAGTCCAAACCTAAATAGCATCCTGAACAAGTATTATCACTCCACTCTATCAAATGCTTTCTCTACATCCAAAGAGAAAGAGAAAGCACCCACAGGTTCAGAGCTATTTCTTACTTGCCAAGTTAAATTAAGTAATCTACAAACATTATCCACTAAAGACATGCCTCAAATAAAACCAACTTGATCTGAATGGATAAGACGAGGTAAGAGAACCTCATGCCTTATAGCTAATATCTTGTCTAATATTTTAGCACCTACATTTATTAGAGACACTGGATGATAAGTTTCCACAATGCTTGGAATTCTTGTTTTTTTCTGTATCAGAGGAATTACTGCAGATTGCATACTTTCTGACATTGTGCCCCTCTCATTGTGTCTTTAAATACTGTCACTAATCTTGGTGCTATCAGAAATCTTCGCAGCTACAAACACTCTTATGTTGAATCCTCCAAGAATGCAACAAGTCCTTGAGCACAGAATGAGTTATGCTGGTAAAAGAGATGCAAATATTTTAGTGGGAGGCTGTAAGTCTACCGCTGCAATATGCTGCCGAAAAGATGAAGTCACAAACACTGCATCTGTAGTCCACTCCCACTATCTGGGCAGCACAGATGGGCCTTTATGTGACTGAGTACCAGCTGGTGCCATGGGCTCCTCGTCCTCATTGGGATTTCACTTGTTGCTGCCTCTGAAATCAGGACATGGAACTGAGATCTACGAGCAAACCTGTGGATATTCTTCTCAGAAATGTTGCTACCATCTGCTTTTTTACTATTTGCTGGGCCCAAAGACGTGAGTTGAGCTCTGACTTGTATTATGGTCTGCTGAGGAATATGGGTCTTTGTCACATTGACTATTTGAAAACCTTTTTTTGTTTGCTTGTTTTTGTTCACGTGTGGGTTTTCCCCAGGTACCTCGGTATCTTCCCACAGACCAAAAACATGCATGTTAGGCTAAGTGGTAACTCTAAGTTGTCCCTAGGTGAGAGTGAGAGAGTGAATGGTTGTTTGTCTTGTTTGTCTCTATGTGTCCCTGTGATGGACTGGAGACCTGTCCAGGGTGTCCCCCGCCTCTTGCACAGTGATAGATGCACATGGGCACCAGTTTTTATTCAACCTTTATTTAAACAGATAAGTCACATTGAGCCTCGATGACTCATTTACAAGTGAGATCTGTTGGACAGACAAGAAAAGTGGTGAAAAATGACACATAGGGTTTGGAGACAAAAATAATTCCTAACACATTTTTGACCTCTGTTTAAAGGTCAAAATGATGGATGTTTTTGTTCACATTTGAACCCAGGAAAGTTTAATTCTTCTAAATTTCTACAAAGCTTAAAAAAAACTCTCCTGAATAAGAAAAATTATGAATCAAAGAATCTCATTATTAGTAGAACAAAGAAAAAAAAAATGTAACAAACATAACTGAAAATGAAATTATTTTTGTTTTATGATATGCTTTCAGTTCAGAAGTGTGAAAAATGTTCTAGCTGTGAAGCTTTATTGCCATTATGTTTATTTATCTTCTCCTGGGTTAATGCATTGTGATTACTTGTGTTTCAGTTGTTTTCTTTTTGGTTCCCCAGTATTATTTTGTTCCTGCCAGTTTGTTTCTGCTCATGTCTAAGCTGAAGCCAATATAATCAAAAAATAACCTGGAGACAGTAATTCACGCATGTATTACATCTAGGCTTGATTAATACAATTCACTCCTGTTTGGTATCAGTCAGACACCATTGCACAATTACAACTGGTCCAGAACGCAGCTGCCTGATTTTTAACCAGTACACGCAAAAGAGAGCACATTAACCAGTCTTGGCCTCCCTGCACTGGTTCATCTTCAAATCCAGTTCAAAATTCTCCTGTATGTCTACAAATCACTGAACAGTCTCGCCCCCGCCTATCTCTCTGATTTGATACACCCATATGTCCCACCACGTTCTCTGAGGTCAGAGGACCAGTTACTTCTAACAGTTCCAGGAACTCGTCTTAAACACAGAGGTGACAGGACCTTCTCTGTAGCAGGACCAAGACTTTGGAACGGGTTACCTCTGCTTGTCAGACAGGCCCCTCCCTCTCGGTTTTCAAATCCCATTTAAAGACCCATTACTATTCTGTTGCTTTCAACACCAGCTGATCTGTGTTTGGTCATTATATTTAATATCTGCAATGTTTTATGTCTATTTTTTGTACTTTGTTGTTTGTGTTGCCAGTTGTTTGTTTGTTTGTTTGTACAGCACTTTGGTTTGGCCTTGTCACTGTTTTAAGTGCTCTATAAATAAAATGGTATGGTATGGTAAAGGGGTTGGGTGCAATGTGGGATGGGTGGTGGCCGAGGGCGGGGACCCTGGCAGTCTGATCCTCGGCTACAGAAGCTGGCCATTGGGACATGGAATGTCACCTCTCTGGTGGGGAAGGAGCCTGAGTGTGTGAGGTTGAGAGGTTCCGGCTAGAAATAGTCGGACTCACCTCAACGCATGGCTCTGGCTCTGGAACCAGTTTCCTTGAGAGGGGTTGGACACTCTTCCACTCTGGAGTTGCCCCTGGTGAGAGGTGCCGAGCAGGAGTGGGCATACTTGTTGCCCCCCATCTTGGTGCCTGTACGTTGGGGTTCACCCCGGTGAACGAGAGGGTAGCCTCCCTTCGCCTACGTGTGGGGGGACGGGCTCTGACTGTTGTTTGTGCCTATGCGCCAAACGGCAGCTCAGATTACCCACCCTTTTTGGAGTCCTTGGAGGGGGTATTGGAGAGTGCGCCTCCTGGGGACTCCCTTGTTCTACTGGGGGACTTCAACGCTCACGTGGGCAATGACAGTGAGACCTGGAGGGGTGTGGTTGGGAGGAACGGCCCCCCTGATCTGAACCCGAGTGGTGTTCTGTTATTGGACTTCTGTGCTCGTCATGGATTGTCCATAACGAACACCATGTTCAGGCATAAGGGTGTCCATATGTGCTCTTGGCACCAGGACACCCTAGGTCGCAGTTCGATGATCGACTTTGTTGTCGTCTCATCTGATCTGCGGCCGCATGTCCTGGACACTCGGGTGAAGAGAGGGGCGGAGCTGTCAACTGACCACTACCTGGTGGTGAGTTGGCTCCGATGGTGGGGGAGGATGCCGGTCAGACCTGGCAGACCCAAACGTATTGTGAGGGTCTGCTGGGAACGTCTGGCAGAGTCTCCCGTAAGACGGAGCTTTAACTCCCACCTCTGGGAGAGCTTTGAACACGTTCCGAGGGAGGCGGGGGACATTGAGTCCGAGTGGGCCATGTTCCGCGCTTCTATTGTCGAGGCAGCTTATCGGAGCTGTGGCCGCAAGGTTGTTGGTGCCTGTCGTGGTGGCAACCCTCGAACCCGGTGGTGGACACCGGTGGTGAGGGATGCTGTCAGCTGAAGAAGGAGTCCTATTGGGCCTTTTTGGCCTGTGGGACCCCGGAAGCAGCTGATAGGTACCGGCAGTCCAAGCGGCATGCGGCTCGGGTGGTTGCTGAGGCAAAAACTCGGGCATGGGAGGAGTTCGGAGAGGCCATGGAGAATGACTTCCGTACGGCTTCGAGGCGATTCTGGTCCACCATCCGGCGTCTCAGGGGGGGAAAGCGGTACGCGACCAACACCATTTATGGTGGGGGTGGCGTGCTGTTGACCTCAAGTCAAAGTCAAAGTCAACTTTATTGTCAAAACTGCAATATGTACAGGACATACACAGGATTGAAATTGCATTTCTCTCAGTCCCTCGGTGCAACAGTAACCATTTAAACACTAAAACACTAAAACATTTAATAAACATAAGCATAAAATGAAATAATAAAAGTGTAATACTGTCCTGAGTTTTTGCATAGTAGTTTTTGCATAGTAGTATAAAAGTATGAAAAGTTACACCAACACTAAACATTTAATAAACATAATCATAAAATGAAGTAATAAAAGTGTAATACTGTCCTGAGTTTTCCATAGTAGTATAAAAGTATAAAAAGTATATCTATAAAATAAAATGAAGGTTCTGACATTGACATTTGTAAAAGAGTGACAAAGCAGCATATGAGGTTAATGTACACAGTATATATATGAGGTAGTTGATATTGGTATGGAGGTAAAGTGGCACATGCAATAAGGCTAGTAAAAAGAATATATACTGTATATCAGCAGTGGTGTAGATATAAAAAGTAGTGAAAATGAAAACAGTAGTAATAAATGTAAACAGTAAATGTAAACAGTAGTATGACTATAGGCAGTAATGTAATACAAACATTAGTGCAAATATGAGAAATGCGTAGTGCAAACTGAATGAGCACATGACCGTGAGTTGAGTGAATAACCCGTTTTGAACTCGGGATGTTGTGAGTCGGTGGGCGGAATACGTCGAAGACCTCCTCAATCCTACTGGCACGTCTTTCACTGAGGAAGCGGAGCCTGGGGGCTTTGGGTCGGGCTCTCTAATCTCTGCTGCTGAGGTCACAGAGGTAGTTAAAAAGTTCCTCGGTGGCAGGGCCCCAGGGTTGGCTGAGATTCGCCCGGAGTTCCTCAGGGATCTGGATGTTGTGGGGTTGTGTTGGCTTACGCGACTCTGCAATATTGCGTGGACATCGGGGGCAGTTCCCTTGGATTGGCAGACTGGGGTGGTGGTTCCCTATTAAAAATGTGCATGTAGGGTGTGTTCCAACTACTGTATAGGGGGATCACACTCTTAAGCTTCTCTGGTAAGGTCTAATAATAATAATAATAATAACTTTTATTTATAACGCACTTTACATTAAACAAATCTCAAAGTGCTACAATGAACATAAAAGCAAGATTAAATCAACCATAAATGCAACTAAGTGGAGGAACAACAAAGAGGACAGTGCCTCACAAATGATTGCATCAAAAAAAAATCACAAAATGCAGATAAAATACTCAAATAAAATTGGGTAAAAACAAAAAAAAACTAAGCAAAACAAAATCACAATAAATTAATTTAAAAACTGGATAAAAAGAAAGGTTTTAAGACCTTTTTTAAAACATGTCACGGTCTGTGGGGCCCTCAGATATGAGGGCAGGGCGTTCCACAGCCGAAGGGCAGCGCAGGAGAAAGCCCGGTCTCCCATTGTGCGAGACCTGGGAGTGAGAAGAAGATGAGTGTTGGAAGAGCGGAGAGTGCGGGAAGGACAGTGAGGAGTGAGAAGTTCTTTTAAATAGGATGGTGCATTACCGTACAAGCACTGGAAGGTGAACAGATAAATTTTGTAAGTGATCCGGGCAGAAACAGGAAGCCAGTGTAGTGAACGTAGTACAGGAGTGATGTGTTCATACTTACACACTCTCATCAGGACCCTGGCAGCGCTGTTTTGGACATACTGTAGTTTTTGTATGTTCTTGCCATGAATCCCGAAGAGAAGAGCATTGCAGTAATCCAGTCTGGAGGAGACAAAGGCATGGACGAGCTTTTCTGCATCAGTGAAGGACAGTGTAGACCGAAGCTTTGCAATATTTCGAAGATGAAAAAAGTTTTACAGATATGCTTTATATGGCTTTCAAAGGTGAGTTGTGGATCAAAAATAACACCAAGATTGGTGACTGTATTGGAAAGAGACATGTCTATTCAGGGGTTCTGGAGAGGAGGGTCCGTCGGATAGTCGAACCACGGATTCAGGAGGAGCAGTGTGATTTTCGTCCTGGTTGTGGAACACTGGACCAGCTCTACACCCTCAACAGGGTCCTAGAGTGTGTGTGGGAGTTTGCCCAACCAGTTTACATGTGCTTTGTGGACTTGGAGAAGGCATTCGACCGCGTCCCTCGGGGGGCTCTGTGGGGGGTACTCCGGGAGTATGGGGTACCAGGCCCTTTGATAAGGGCTGTTAGGTCCCTGTACGACCGGTGTCAGAGCTTGGTCCGCATTGCCGGCAGTAAGTCAGGCTCGTTTCCAGTGAGAGTTGGACTCCGCCAAGGTTGCCCTTTGTCACCGATTCTGTTCATAACTTTTATGGACAGAATTTCTAGGCGCAGCCAAGGTGTTGAGAGGATCCGTTTTGGTGGCCTTAGAATCGCTTCTCTGTTTTTTGCAGATGATGTGGTCCTATTGGCTTCATCAGATCGTGATCTACAGCTTTCGCTGGAGCGGTTTGCAGCCGAGTGTGATGCGGCCGGGATGAGGATCAGTTCCTCCAAATCCGAGGCCATGGTCTTGAGCCGGAAAAGGGTAGCATGCCCTCTCCAGGTCGGGGAGGAGGTCCTGCCCCAAGTGGAGGAGTTTAAGTATCTCGGGGTCTTGTTCACGAATGAGGGAAAACTGGAGCGTGAGATCGATAGGCGGATAGGTGCAGCGTCCGCAGTGAAGCGGGCGCTGTACCGGTCTGTCGTGGTGAAGAGAGAGCTGAGTCAAAAGGCAAAGCTCTCAATTTACCGATCGATCTACGTTCCCACCCTCATCTATGGTCATGAGCTTTGGGTTGTGACCGAAAGAACGAGATCTCGGATACAAGCGGCTGAAATGAGTTTTCTCCGCAGGGTGTCTGGACTCTCCCTTAGAGATAGGGTGAGAAGCTCAGTCATCCGGGAGGGACTCGGAGTAGAGCCGCTGCTTCTCCACATCGAGAGGAGCCAGTTGAGGTGGCTCGGGCATCTGGTTAGGATGCCTCCTGGACGCCTCCCTGGTGAGGTGTTCCGGGCATGTCCCACCGGGAGGAGACCCAGAGGAAGACCCAGGACACGCTGGAGGGACTATGTTTCTCGGCTGGCCTGGGAACGCCTTGGGATTCCCCCAGAGGAGCTGCTCCAAGTGGCTGGGGAGAGGGAAGTCTGGGCCTCCCTACTTAGGCTGCTACCCCCGCGACCCGACCCCGGATAAGCGGAAGAGAATGGATGGATGGATGAAACATCAATCAAACAGCAGGACAAACCTGAGTCTGTATGAGCAGATGGGCATGAATGAACACAGCAGCATGAAACAGATCAGCTCATGATGTGATATTTCACAGTGAATATTCTGATTATTTATTCATGAGTCTAACAGCCTCAGGGTAGAAGCTGTTCCTCAGTCTAGTGGTTCTACACTTAATGCTCCTCAACCTCCTTCCTGAGGGGAGTGGGGCAAAAAGTGTGTGTGCTGGGTGAGTGTGGTCCTTCATGATGCAGGTGGCTCTCTTCCTGCATCTGGAGGTGTAGATGTCTGTGATGGTGGGGAGACTGACTCCAACATCTTCTGTGCAGCCTTCACCACTCTCTGTAGAGCTTTCCTCTCTTCAACTGTGCAGCCTCCATGCCACACGTTGATGCTGGAGCACAGGATGCTCTCCACTGCACACCTGTAGAAGGAGGTGAGGACTGAGCTTCTCAGACCAGCTCGTCTCAGCCGTCTGAGGAAGTAGAGTCTCTGATGACCTTTCTTGATCAGGCTGGTGGTGTTGTTGCTCCAGCTGAGGTTATCATTCATGTGTACACCCAAGTACTTGTAGCTGGAGACCACTTCCACTGCAGATCCACTTATGTTCAGTGGGGTGTGGGTGTGTTTGTTCCTTCTGAAGTCCACAATCATCTCCTTTGTCTTCTTCACATTCATGTGAAGGTTATTCTCTTTGCACCAGCTCTCCAGGTGTTCCACCTCCTGTCTGTAGCTGGACTCATCATTGTTTGTGATGCATCCCACCACAGCTGTATCATCTGCAAACTTTACAATATGACAGCCTGGATGGGTGGCTGCACAATCATATGTGAGCAGAGTGAACAGGAGAGCACGGTGGGCAGCACGGTGGCACAACTGGTAGAGCTGCTACCTCTCAGCGAGAAGGTTGCCGGTTCAAATCCCAGTCCGGGGCCTTTCTGGGTGGAGTTTGCATGTTCTCCCCGTGCATGCGTGGGTTTCCTCCGGGTACTCCGGTTTCCTCCCACAGACCAAAAAACATGCTTGTTAGGCTGATTGGTGACTCTAAATTGACCCTAGGTGTGAGTGTGAGAGTGGATGGTTGTTTGGTGTGAGTGAGACAGGTCCCTCTTGTAAATGAGTCCCCGTGACTCAACGAGGCTAGCCTGTATAAATAAAGGTTGAATGAAAAAAAGGAGAGGGTTCAACACACATCCCTGAGGAGAGCCAGTGCTGAGGGTTATGGTGGAGGAGGAGAAGTTGTGGATCTTCACGGACTGAGGTCTGTCTGTTAAAAAGTCTAGTACCCTAGTACTAGTCTAGTATTCAAGCCTCTGTAGTAAAATATTGTCATCAACTGCGTCAAATGCAGCACTGATGTCCAACAACATGTCCAAGAACACTGTGGTCTATTTGGATAACAAACAAGAACATTATCTGGCTTCTGCACATGTCCTTGAAAAGCGGGCTGTGGGAATCCATTCTCCCAGAGTGAGGAGCTGAAGAGCCCCCCCCCTCCCCCTCCCCAGAGATTTCTGTGAAGCTTCAGATAACACCCAGCTGCACATCTGCTGAACTCTGTGCTTGTCTGAAATTAATCATAGACCCAATCTCCTTGCCTGCCGTATTTCCTTTGTTATTGTAACTAAATGTGCTCTGATATGGTTTTTACTGAATCACGCGGTGTCTTGAAGACAAAATGTGATTCATCTTTTTTTAATATCAATGCTGTGAATCCCAGTGTTTCTGCCTGTTTTTCCTGCTTTTGACCTTCATCTGGGGACAGATTGGGCCTGGCCGCGCTAAGAGCATATCATGTGTTGAATAAACATGTCGTGTGTTGATAAAACATATCGTGTGTTGATAAAACATGTTATGTGCTTTGTTTTGCTGCAGCTTTTGCACTCATTCTCTCTTCTGGATGCTGCAACTACATATTTACGTTGTAATTGGTGAAAATTGATGCAATGTTAATAAACCTTCTTGATTCTTGATTCTTCTTGATTCAACAAGACCAGTAAAGAAACATATCCATTGTCTGAGGCCATGAGAATAGCATTAGTGATTTTTACTAGTGCTGTTTCTGTGCTATGATGAGCTCTAAACCCTGACTGAAACTCTTCAAACATATCATCTCTTTGTAGTTTTCACACAACTGACCTTAACTCTTTTCTTTAGAATTATTGAGATTAAAGTTAGTTTAGATATAGGTCTATAATTGGCCAGGCTTTCTGAATCAAGGTCAGTTTTCTTAAGTAAAGGTTTAATTACAGCAACCTTAAAGTTCTGTGGTACATAACCAGTCATTAAAGACAAATTAAGTAGATCCAAAATGTGGACATTAATTAGGGGAAAGGCCACTTTAAACAGTCTGGTTGGGATGGGATCTTGCAGACATGACATCATTAGGATGAGGCAATTTTTTTTTTTAATCAGAGAGTTCAACAGGATACAAACAGTCCAAACACAAATCAGGCTCTAGTGAAAATGTTAAAGTGGTCTCATTTGACAGGGGACTAGGGGTGGTAGTAGGAAGGATGGTTTGAATTTTCTCTCAAATTGAAATAATTTTATTTATAAAGAATCTCATGAATCTCACTGCTTATACAGTAGTTGTAGGGATACATGTTCAACAGAAATGGGACTTTTAATTAGTCTAGCAATAGTACTAAACAGAAACCTAGGATTATTTTTATTCTCATCTATTAAAGATGAGAAATATAAAGTTCTAGCTTTATGGAGAGCCTTTTTATATGTTAGCAAACTATCTTTCCAAGTTAAATAAAATTCTTCAGCGTTAGTGGAGGGTCATTTTCTCTCCTGGGTTCTAGATGCCTTTTTTTTAATTACGTAACTTAGAATTTAACCAAGGAGCCAGTTTCCTCTGATTGATTACTTTCTTTTTCAGCGGAACAATTTTGTCAAGTGAAGTTTGCAATGAAATTGTAAAATTATCAACTAGATGATCCACTGTAAGTCAATGTTCTCTGATGCATTACTCTCCAAGACAGAGGAAAACGTTGATGGAAGAGATTAAATTTGGTTACAGTTTTCTGATAAGCACCTGCTAAAATGAAATTTACTCTCATTGACTGTGTAGTCATTTAATGTAAACTCAAAGGTTATTAAAAATGGTCAGACAGAATAGGATTTTGAAGAACTATTACTAAGTCTTTAATCTTTATGCCATTGGTCAGAACTAAGTCAAGGGTGTGATATAAGAATGAGTAGATGTGCAGAAATTTTTGGTAAAACCAAATGATTCTATTAAATTATTAAAGGCTATGCTTAAACTATGGCCCTGTGTTGGACGTGCGACCCGTCCAAGGTGTACCCCGCCCCTCGTACATTGGGCAGCACGGTGGCACAACTGGTAGAGCTGCTGCCTCTCAGCGAGAAGGTTGCCGGTTCAAATCCCGGTCCGGGGCCTTTCTGGGTGGAGTTTGCATGTTCTCCCCGTGCATGCGTGGGTTTCCTCCGGGTACTCCGGTTTCCTCCCACAGACCAAAAAACATGCTTGTTAGGCTGATTGGTGACTCTAAATTGACCCTAGGTGTGAGTGTGAGAGTGGATGGTTGTTTGGTGTGAGTGAGACAGGTCCCTCTTGTAAATGAGTCCCCGTGACTCAACGAGGCTAGCCTGTATAAATAAAGGTTGAATGAATGAAAGTAGTAAGTCAGTTAAGAATTCTGAGAATTTGGACAAAAACTGAGAGTAAGCGCCTGGTGGAGGATATATACCAACTAGTAAAAGTGGCTTTTCTGATTTCCATTTTGGATTAGAAAGACTGAGGGACATATAATTTTTTCTTACACCCCCGTTCTCTGTTTGACATTT
>JBBPBX010020951.1:9303-25826 GCA_038048925.1 Garcialebias charrua | reverse complement strand
CATCTTGTTGGGATCTGGGCTGTGAGTGGGCTTGGGGCCTTGGGGAATGGTTCAGAATGGGGCGGGTGCTCCGGTTCTCCCTGGGATCAAGGTTCCTGGTTGTAATGGCTGGCCCTTTGGCCGGGATGACTGCCGGGTTATGGCAGGGGGTCGGCTGTGGTTGTGTGTGTGGTCGTTGGTAGTGTAGGGTGATGGTCAGGGTGTGGCTTCGCTTTGACGGGGTGCTGGCTGGTCAGCTTATGCCCCTTTTCCACTACCGGCCCAGAGCGGCCCAGTCTGGTCCGGTCTGGTCCAGTTAGGATCGGCTCACATGCACGGTTTTGTCTCCATTCACTATCTGCAGCCCTTCTGTGGGCGGGGTGTAGAATCTCACTCGTCCTACCACGTGGTGGCGGTAGTGTTACCTCAAGCTATTTACTAGCCACCACTAAACGTTAGAAGAAGAACACCCTGCAGAACCTTGTCTCACCACCTGTTGGCGGTAATGTCCCTTGAGCTATTTAATGCTCTGATCTTACTTTATAGACTTTTCAGCTTGTTTTAAACCCCTGTGTTTTCCATTTTGTTTCTTTATAATAAAGATTATTCTCATATATGCACAAGGTTCCTGTTAACATTGCTTAACACATTGATCACACTGCCCTGTAATCAGTTAAACTATTTTTACAGTAAGGTAATATTAAATGTTTGTATTTCATTAAATTTAAACGGTAATATTTTGTCAGGGCTAATTCAAAGTCAAATGCAAATGGATAATTTGGTTTAAACTGTCCCATAAACATTAAAAGCATGTTTCTTTAAACGTAAAAACAAAGTATTAATAATTAAATGTTTGTTGATCAGGAAACTCGTTTGGGCATCCAAGAACAGCTTCATCGGGGTTGATGGCGACGTCTGTGCATCCTTGGAAAAGCTGCTGCACCCACAACCCGACATCAGGATGGATGGATGGATGGGTTCATGTTGACATCTGTGCATCCTGGCAAAAGCTGCTGCACTACTCATGACACGACAACAGGAAGGATGGATGGATGGATGGATGGATGGCTGTTCAAATCTAATAATCTTTTTCTTATGATTCTTTAAAGGTCAAATGCAAATGGAAAATATTGAATGGTAAATGGAGCTTATTTATATAGCGCTTTCCAGCCCCCTGTGAGGAGCCCCAAAGCGCTTTACAATACCAGCCATCCACCCATTCATTCAGACATTCATACACCGGTAGTGGTAGCCTGCCTTGCAAGGCGCCATCCAGACCTACCGGGAGCAACTCGGGGTTAAGTGTCTTGCCCAGGGACACACAACACATGGTGGGCGGATGCGGGATTCGAACCTCCAACCTTCCGATCAGGGGTCGACTGCCATTACCACTACACCACGGTCGCCCACAATAATATTGTGTAATATTCTTAACTTCCAGTATGTTTTTAAACAAACACTATACTGTACACACTTAACATTGTAAAATATGTTTAGGAAATTATTGTTCAATGACACCACTTAAGAAATAAAATGTTTATTATGAAAACTAAGAAGTGAAAAAAGCACAAAAATAAATACTGCATCCACCTAAATGATTTTTTTCCTGTTGTCTCATGTGCTTCCTCCAGAAGACACAAGTTGATAAATTCTGGTGTTGACTTCTTCGTCTTAACTGTAAAAAAAAAGAAAAACATGGTTACCGGTAATTCAGTCTAGAAACTGTTTTATATGTAGATATCTTTTATAAGATATATGTAAGATATATATACATATATCAAATATCTCAGAAACCACAAAGCAGATATTTTTCAAACCAACACAGTGTAATCACTACATGATTATATACACACTGTAAGCTGTTGGAGTTATTTGAATTAAAATTCGATTTTTAATAGACATAAGTGTGTCGACCTGGCTTGTTTTTTTTTCTACTAGTATTTAACACATTATATCTTATATCTCAGAAACCACAAAACAGATATTTTTCAAACCAACAGAGTGTAATCACTACATGTTTATGTGCATACTGTAAGCTGTTGGAGTTATTTGAATTAAAATTCGATTTTTTAATAATTTATTTTCGAAGCACATGTGATAGGTTTGGAATTAGTCAAAACAAATCAATTTAAATCCAGCAGATTTGACCACAACGTGACATTATTAAGAACTTGTTAACCTGAGGAACCCTCGTGGTATAAAGCAGCTATGAAATATATTTTTTAAGCTTTTATTTAGCTACATTTAAAACAAAGAACGCCGATCGACCCCACCCGCGCATGCATGTGATGTGCACGTGTCGACCTACTTTGTTAAAACCAGCTGATTTGACCACAACGTGAAATTATTAAGGAACTGTTAAGCTCAAGCACCCTCTTGATATAACGTCAGCTATGAACTATATTTTTTAAAGCGTTTATTTAGCTACATTATAGAAATAAAGACGGCTCACGTGCGCGCGCGGGCGCGCGCGTGCACGTGGCGAAACTACTTTTTTAAATCCTGCCGTTTTGACAACAACGTGGAATTATTAAGGAATAGTTCACATGTGTGCTGTAATTTTTAATACAAATAACTGTTTTTACCATGTTAATCTTGTAAAGTCCTTCGGTGTTTGCTCCCTCACGGCAGCCACTTCCTCAAACTCAGTCCAGCCTCCTCCTCACGGTTCGGGGCCAGCCGGCCTCGGACCTGCTCTGAGATGAGTCCGGAATCTTGGCGCGGCGCCGCGCATCTGTGAGGTGGAAATGCTCTCCAACGCGCGCTTGGCACGCAAATATGACGTCACATCCGAGCCGGGCCACCAAGTGGAAAAGGGGTATAGTTTACGTTTTCAACGTCTCCTGGTTTCGCGTTGGTCATCAGAAAATGCGTCAGCTCCTGGCCTCTGACTTCAAGATAAACTTATTCCAGGAAGGAATAAACAAAGTTTTGAGCTTACGCTCGTTCGAAGTGGACTCATAACAAGCATGTTATCAGCCTTTAACTGAATGACTGTCCTTAGCGTTTGACTGAGTTCATCCAGCTCTTTGGGAAAAGTTCACATCTCTTGAAGCTCCCAGCAGACTCATCAGTTCCAGCAACAGCTTAGAACTTTAAGGAAGGATCTGAGATGGAAGGATCTGAGATGAAGCGAGACTTGTCTCTTTTTCATTGGTCCAAAAACCAGTCGAGCAGTTCACTTGTTGTTATCAAGATTCAAGGTGAAATTCACAGCAGAGTGAAAATGTTTTGGAAAGACAGAGAGTGCTGGAGCCCTTCTCATGAAAAACAACGGATTAACTGTCTTCTGACTTTCTAAACAAAACGGCCGGGTCTCTCTGACCCGAGTCTTCAACTTTCACACAGCAGTGAACACAGTTTAACTCTTACAGAATAACACAGCTTAAAAGCACACATCATGAAAATGACAAAAGTTATTCTTTTGATCACATCAGCCTAAAATCAAAGATAGAAATAGTCTCTTTTGGTGACTATGTTCTCAGATTACAACTAATGGAATAATTTGTAGTAAATGTCTTGCTTTACTGAGAGGTCAGTAAAGGTCATCTCTGGAACAGTTCAGAAATACACAGGTTTATCAAAGTGGACACGGTCATGCCCACTACACTCCTCACACTAAACCGGAGGAGGAGCAACTACATTTTCTTTGCCCGGTTAGAGATCTCAGATGTTATGTGGAACACACAGCTGCGATACGTAAATCTGATAAGCTCTTTGTTCATTTCAGAGGACACTCTTAGGGTCCACCTTTGACCTCTCAGCAATTGTCACATTGGTTGTTTGAGGCCATCTCCCAGGCCTACAGCTGGTCTACAACCTCCTGAGGACATTAATGCTCATTCTACTCGAGGGATGGTGACTTCCACAGCTTTGCTCAGTGCCTCTCGGTACAGGATATCTGCTCTACGGCCTCCTGGTCGTCAGCAACTCCATTCATCCATTTTTATTTGCAAGATGTCTCCAGCTCCTCTTTGACACATTCTGTTCTCAGGGTTGTAGCAGCCTAAAACTTTTTCATTATCAATTAACTTATTGATTAAATGACACAGTTGTTTCTGTCTTTATTGATGGGTGTTACAGTTCAAACGTTCCTTTAAGTCAGAAGTACTTTTGGAGCTGTTTTTGATTATGTTATGATCAAACTTATTCATTCACCATCACTTAATCAGGTTGCTCACCTGTTATTTACATTTATTGAGGGTTACGGTTGCCAGGGTGTTTTGGTTCCAGTCAGAACCAGTGAGGCATGGACCATATCCTGCTTCGCCTTTAACCCGATAGATGTGGCTTAAAGGACAGAGCCTACATGAAATAAAACGTTGGTTGTATATTGTAACCCCAGATTCTATAAATGTTGGTGTAGCCCTTCAAGCCTTGGGCCTCACTGGCTCTCATTTGGCTGAATTTTTTTTGCCTTTTTGGGAGTGGTCTCTCGGTCAATGGCCGCTTATACAGTAGACCGAGGTGTGGCCCACAGCAGATGGGCGTGGACTAGAAGTCTTCAGTGTTGGCGCGAAGCGTAGGGATTAACCCAATAGGTGTGGCTTAAAGGGTGGAGCCTACATTCATAGAATCTGGGGTTACAATACGTAACCAACGTTTTATCATGCTAATTCCACTTTTTTTTTTAGATTTATTTAAACTTTTTTTAGGCAAATTCAGCAAAAACATGTTCCCCTCCCATTTGGTTCTAGTAATCTAAGATTCTTTCTGCCTTTTTAGCTACTCTTTAGCTGTTTTGAGCAAATTTCAGCTTTTCTTTGATAATTTGGACTTTATTGTGCTAATTTGGTCTCTTTCAGCCTTAGTGGGCACAATGAAGCTCCCTCCACTTCCTTTTGGAAATATAGGCTTCTTTCTAAAAATCTTTAAAAGTTTAGCTACCATTCAGCTGTTTTTGGCAAAATATGACTTTTTCCAGATTATTTCCACTTTTTGTACTCATTTCTGCTTCTTTCCGCCTAATTGGGCAAACTTCTGATCTCTCCACTTCCTTATGCTAATTTATACTTCTTTCTACTAGCTAATATTCAGCTGTTTCTTTGCTAATTTCAACCTTGTTGTACTAATTTAGCCATTTTTGTGGAAATTACTGTCTATTTAAACCAAATTTGTCAAATATGTTTTTTCTGCTAATTCAGGCTTGCTTCAGCTACATTTAAGCATGTTTTAAGCTAATTGCAGCTGTTTTTCAGCACGTTCTTCAGCAATAAGCATTCACACGGCATTTTCGTTGGAAATGCAATTTTGCTAGTTTTTACTGGTTTTCTTTTAAAGCCTTGACTTCCTGCAAAACAGCTCAACTCTGATATGACGTGTGAGCCCTCGTGATTTTGAGCACTCAAAACACCATATGACAAGATTCCTGCTTTGTGTGCTCAAACCAGTGTTGAGTGTAAAATGACCAGCGTGAGGTAAGGTCCAAGGATGCAGACAGACAGTAAGAGCTCAAAAGAAACATTAAGGTTTAATAAACAGAACAATTAAAAACAAAGAGCTGATGTGGCAACTAAAAGATAAACAAGAGTACAGTATATGGCACATTATATACATTGTAATTATTATACTGCAATACATCAAGTAATGGCCGGCCAAGCAAAGATCTTGCACATTTGACCTTGATTTGTGACCTTGATCTTGAAACGGTGGTGTTGAAATAATAAATGATCTTGAGCAGATCAGATGTTATGGGTGGCACAATTAACAACCTCGTTTTAACTTTGACTTTGATTTGTGACTTGAACCTTGGAACTGAGGTGATGAGCGTGCATGAGTTACTCCGTCTAGTGATGATGCACATGTCAAGTTTCATTAAATCATCTTGGGAAAATCAGAAGTTATGGAAGGGACAAGAGAAAGTTTACAGACAAAGACCATAATATGTTTGAAAGGTAAATAAAAATGTTAAAACTCACAAAGACACAAAGGAGAACTGGACAGGGTCTGAAGTCTGCAGGTCTCATAGATGGACTGTGAGACCTGGGGCTGAAAAGCTACAACAGGTAGCTTGATAATAACAGGGAACAGGTGAAGGTGGGCGTGGCAGAACAGAGGAGCAAAACTGACCATGGAAAAGTTTAACAAATATGAGCTGGTGTCACACAAAACACAGAAAATAGTAATCAAAAAGGAATAAGCATGTAAGCAGAACAAAAACACAAAAGATTACCAAAATTTAATCTTAAAACATAATTAAAATAGATCCTGACGGGATTTTCCTTTTCATTGCAGCATTTCTGTACCCAGTTACTTCCTGTTCTCAGACACTTGACCAGCTTTAGGAGAGGGGATTCCCATGACTTCAGGGAAATTCAGCACCCAACCTTTTGAGATTTATTTGGGAATTTCCAGTAGAGTTAAAACACACACAGTTTACCTAGTTATAAAAAGTCCAGAAGAACTGAGGTCAGGATTATCAGCGAGCTGATACGTCAAAATGAAACAGACAACCATTGTTGTGTCTTTTCTGATTACATTCTTCTCACACACCCAGGAATCTTATCATCTCTATCCTGGCTCCTCACTGGCTCGTTCTGCTACAGGCCAGAACGCTGACCTCTGGCCTGATTTCTTCTCACCTTGACTTAGAAACTTCAATCTGAACAGTGAATCTGTGATACCTGTCCCAAGATCTTCAGGTGCTAAGCTAAGAGCGAGACAGTCTGCTGTGAGACGCTTTGTTTCCTCAGTAAAAATGCAAATAAACATATTTATTTATTATGTAACTGTATAATTTGTGCATTTTATTACTGTGGTCTAACTAGGGTTGCCAGATAGGAAACAACAAAATGTGTTTGCTGCAGGAGGGTGCACTTTAAAGCTCAGAGGGGTGAGGGGTGAGGTGAGGTGTGGCTGTGTACCTGGCGAGGATCATCCAGCTGGATGGATCTGATGTGAATTTAAAGACCGTGTAAAGTGAATTTCAATATTTTCTTAAATAAACAATATAAATGTCATAATTGTAATGTTGTAAATGAGTAAAAAGTCTCAAAATTGTAGCTCAATTAATTTTGGAGTTATAGATGAAACTGTGTATAAAGATATGTCTGTTTCAGGATTTTTTAGGCGTGTTTTAAACGTGACCGCGTTTCGTCACGCGGTCTTCATTAGTATAGCCCCACCCCCTGCAGCTCCAGCCGTATAAATTTGTTCTTCGCATGGGTGGAGCCATTCACTCGCGAATCGCAGATAGCATCAGATAGCAATAGCATAGACATTTTGTTCATTGTTAGCTAGCTAATCAATTATGCCTCGTTCCTGCATCTTCCCTGGATGTCGCAATGGTCAGGGCACCCACATTGAGACGCAGAAGGGAGTCAAACTAACCCAGGCTGCTGCTGGAGCGACCACTGCCACCTGCACCTCCGCACCGCCCCCCCGCGCACGTGTGTGTGTGTGTGTGTGTGAGAGCGATCCGCGTGGAGCTGAAATCCTGCCACGCGCGCCGTGAAACGCCGTGACTCTGCTGACACAGATGAGATAACTTAGTTATCAACGTGATTACTCTATTTTAATCACCAACACAGACCCCGCATGCGATGTGACCGGGTCGGCTGCTCATCTTCTAAAATAGCGCTTATTAAACACATAACAGCGGAGTTATGAATTATAGTTGTGTCATCAACTTTAAAAACAAAACCAGAGTTGGTAGTGCACTAAAAACAGCGTAACTCTTGGAAAAAGGAGCTGCTGGCAGCCAGAACTCAGATAAAAACGGAGCAGGTGGATCTCTGCTGTCTGCTATACGCACACAGCTCAGCTCAGGGTGCAGGACACGGGGGCAGTACTGCGCTGAAACCACGCCCACGCGCTGACACGCCCCCACCGTTTCAGACCAAGGGAAAATAATGTTTTTTCATGATTTTTGACACTTAATTTGATAAGGAAAACAATGTTTTTAATCAGTCAGATTTATATGGGTGATTCTAAAAAAGCTAAGTCTGGTCCTCTGGACATTCAAAAAAACAAAACAAAACAAAGCAAAAAAACGTGTAGAAACGTTTCGTCTTTTGTCCGAAAGACTTCCTCAGTCTGAGAAGCTGTATTCAGCTCAGTCTTATAAATAGCACCCTCCCACAGTGGATCAACCAGTTGGCTGATGACAGCCTGAAACCAGCTGCTCACATGAGCATTCAGGCTGTCATCAGCCAACTGGTTGATCCACTGTGGGAGGGTGCTATTTATAAGACTGAGCTGAATACAGCTTCTCAGACTGAGGAAGTCTTTCGGACGAAAGACGAAACGTTTCTACAGTTTTTTTTGCTTTGTTTTGTTTTGTTTTTTTGAATGTCCAGAGGACCAGACTTAGCTTTTTTAGATTTTTCTACCTGGATTATTGAGCATGCATCAGGGTATATGGGTGATTAAAAACACATATTTATGCCATGTGACAAACTAAAAACACACATTTAATTTCACTTTACACGGTCTTTAAGCTTTTTAAAACCTTCAGACCCTAAAACTATTGTCTAAACATGATAATTACACTTTATCTGGCAACACAGTCTAACAAGACGTTTCATAGCAAATAATGTAAAGTAGGGAAAAAAGTTGTGTGAGTGAAAAAATATAAAAATGTATTTTTCTATTTATTTGAGAGAGACACATTCATTCAATATATTAGACAGAACATCAGCATGTGCAGCACATGTGTAATCAAACATGTATATTGGCGATATAAAGAGAGACAGCAATGGTCATGCACCAACCACCTATTCTTATATTGTATATGGCACAGCGCCCCCAGAGGTGAGGCAGAACACTACACTGCCTCACCCAGCATTGTTTCAACAGCTTATGCAATCTTGATCATTGAAGTGTTGAAATAATTCAGAAAACATCTACAAAGTAAAAAAGTTAAGTCTGGTCCTCTGAACATTCAAAAAACAAAACAAAAAAGTAGAAACGTTTCGTCTTTCGTTCGAATGACTTCCTCAGTCTGAGATGCTGTATTCAGCTCAGTCTTATAAATATCACCCTCTCACTGTGGATCAACCATGACTGAGCTGAATACAGCATCTCAGACTGAGGAAGTCTTTCGGATGAAAAACAAAACGTTTCTGCTTATTTGTTTTGTTTTGTTTTTTGAATGTCCAGAGGACCAGACTTGGCTTTTTTAGATTTTTCTACCTGGATTATTGAGCATGCATCAGGGAATTCAGAAAACAGTTTTATAGAACAGTCAAGTGATCAAATGTATTTTATCTTATCATTGTTAGTATTTTACTTGTCGTGAAGACAGGTGAGGCCTCCCGACTGCACGTCACTGATACAAACATAATGTGATAATTAATGCAGCAGAGGACTACATTCAGCAATAAAGCAATATAAAGTGAGCACACATCTCACACAAGGCACATATTTACAGTGACTTGGTTTATTGGCTTTAACAGCATACCACATGTAACTTTAACTTCTGCACAACTTTACATTAACATTATGTTACATCCTAAATGATATAAGGGCATGAGGCTCACCTTCTGGCATTTACACACAGCAGTAAACTTGGAATATTTCTGTTCAGTACCCTCAGATGAATTCTGCTGTGACTTAGCGCTATAGAAATAAACTGACTTGAATTGAACTGAGCTCGAACAGCTACAATAATGCACACATGGCATTTTACAAAGAGCGGTGCGTTCATAAGCGTCAGAAAAGCTATGGTTCGTTAAAGCATAGGATTTGTGAAACGTAGAAAGAAATCATCTGTAACTAAACAGAACTTAGCTCAGTTAACAACCAACTACTCATAAACAATGTGGACTTTCTAACAAAACAATAATAACTTTATAAAATGAAATGTACATCAAGTGAGCTGCAGTTTGTATCTGTAAAGAATGATGATAGAAGATGTGAAACTTTATAGATTCTGCCCAGGGCTTAATTTGTAAGCCTACCCAGATCAGCTGTATCAAAGCTGGGTTTAATGACTGAATGCACAAATGTAAACGTTTCAAGCGGTTGCTCAAAAATGTTGAATGTGTTACAGAATATCCATTTATTAAATTGTCCAAAAAATACAAAATAAAAAGAAGCAACATTTAAACCGAAGCAAACAAAAGGTGAAATCGGCTGACTTCTTGTTCAACAGAGTAATTTCAAATAACACTGCAGTGACTTTAAAGGAACGATGAAATGAAGAGAATCACTGAATGGTACACGCATTTCCACTGCCCCGACGTCTGTATCCATTCTCCTGATCTAAGCTTCTCAGCAGTTGTTCGACTTGCTGCCTCTCCTCTTCTTCCTCTCTCTGTTTTCTTTCTCTCTGCTCCTGTAACTGATTCATTATGACTCTTATCTCCAGTTCTCTCCTCTCTCTTTCTCTTCTTTGTTCTTCTCTTAATCGCTCCACTTCCCTTCTCCCCAATTCCTCCATGTGCTCCCTCTGCCTCTTCCTCTCCTCCATCTCCTTCCTCTTCTCCTCCTCTCTCTCCCTCTCTCTCTCCTCATAAAGTCTCTGCATGTCCCTTTCATGCTTCTCCTGCATTTTTCTCTCCACTTCTTCTCTCTCTCTGCGTTCTTCCTCCTGTTTCTCCCTCAGGACGCGTTGCTTCTCCTCTTCGATTTTCCTTGCGGCCTCCTGGAACATCTCGTTGGTGTAGTGGCTTCCTCCGTTCTTCTGGACAATGTCTCTGATCTTCTGCAGGAGCTCGGTGACCTGAGCGTCGTCTCCCTTCAGTTTGTTGTTGAACACGTGGTACTGACCGTTACATCTGCCAACGAGCTCCTGCAGATCTGGACTGTCATCCAAAAACTCCTCAATGGTGGTGTCTTCCAGGTTGTCTCCGTGAGTAAAGAGGACCATGCTGTATCTGTCTGCAGTAGCTCCAAAGATTTCTTGGATCTTCTGCACCGTCTGCTTCTCCTCGTCAGTGAATCTGCTCAGTGAGATGACCACCAGGAAGATGTGGGGTCCAGGAGCAGAGAAGGAGATGCACTGGCTCAGATCTTTGGTTGTTTTCTCCTTGTCGTGCCTGGTGTCGAACAGACCCGGAGTGTCGATGACCACGACTTCTCCGCCTATCACCGTATTACCTCTGGCACAGTCCACGGTCAAAGACCTGGGACCGCACTTGGACTTGAAGCAGTCTCGGCCCAGGATGGTGTTTCCGGTGGCGCTCTTCCCAGCCCCGGTCTTCCCGACCATCACGATCCTCAGCTCACTGTCGTTCGTCAGCATGGCTCCTGGTAAAAATAAATGATAAGACTTTATATTGTGTTGTAGACAAAAATTAGGATTTTAGACAAAAATGGGGACAGAACAGCTGAATGAATAATTTAGTGAAATGAAGGAAAATAAAAACTGGACGTCCAGCTGATAATCAGCTAAAAGTTGCTGCATCACAGCTTCTGTCAGGTTTCAGCTAGAAAGCTTTAACTTTTTCTATTTATATTGCTGTTCATTCATATTTATGTTTCTCCATCTTAATAATATTTTAAAGTTTTCTTTTCTCTAAAAACATTTCCATCAGCAGAACTGAGTGTAAAAATAAAGTTCGTTGAGCTCCTGCAAGCAGTAAGAAAATCAGAAACTCATTCTCATTCTGGCAAAATAAAACAGATTCAACCCAGAGGGCACAAAACAAGATTTTATAAAATAAACTAAACCAACGGGTCACAACAAAACCCTTCATTAAAATAATACGATAAACTGAGATAAATTGGATTAGTGATGATAAAACATCAAAAAAGTTTGACATCATAATAAAACAAAAAGTTTCTGTACATTTAAAGTAACATGATTATGGAAGATTTTGTTAAAAATAATTTATAAATTCATAATTAGCTGATCAGTGTAACACATAAAAAGCTTATAGTTACCAAAGCAGTCAGTCTGGTGTTTAAAAGAAGTGTGTTGAAGCTGAAGTGAGACAACATCCTGTTCATGCAGCAGCCTTTCTTTATATACTGTCCCCCACGCACGCACGCACGCACATGCACACACCAGCTCTTCCACTTTCTGCAGGTTAAAATGAAACTGGAACTTTAATCTCCTCCAGCATTTACAAGAAGCAGCAGGACTTCGGTGAAGAAGAACCCTCCCCCACCCTCACGCCCCAACAACACATTCATCTATGAGTTCATGCAATTCAAATAACAGTTTGTGTTTGAATAAATAATTAACTGAAACAGGGAAATATTGTTTTATGTCTTTTTTCATAAAAGACAGCCATAATAAGATTCAGATTTAGAACAAAATCTGAGTGATTACAATAAACTTTGTCTTGTGTTAGTAAGATTTAAAGAACAGATGGGAAGTTAACAGTGTGTTGTGTTTTTTTAAACTCACATGAAAACATTCAGAGAGGTGAGATGTGCAGGGTTTGGGCTCCGGCTTTGATTTTTTTTTTTTATGCTTATGACTTTTCTTCATAGTTTCCGACTAGAAATAGTCGGACTCACCTCAACGCATGGCTCTGGCTCTGGAACCAGTTTCCTTGAGAGGGGTTGGACACTCTTCCACTCTGGAGTTGCCCCTGGTGAGAGGCGCCGAGCAGGAGTGGGCATACTGGTTGCCCCCCATCTTGGTGCCTGTACGTTGGGGTTCACCCCGGTGAACGAGAGGGTAGCCTCCCTTCGCCTACGTGTGGGGGGACGGGCTCTGACTGTTGTTTGTGCCTATGCACCAAACGGCAGCTCAGACTACCCACCCTTTTTGGAGTCCTTGGAGGGGGTATTGGAGAGTGCGCCTCCTGGGGACTCCCTTGTTCTACTGGGGGACTTCAACGCTCACGTGGGCAATGACAGTGAGACCTGGAGGGGTGTGGTTGGGAGGAACGGCCCCCCTGATCTGAACCAGAGTGGTGTTCTGTTATTGGACTTCTGTGCTCGTCATGGATTGTCCATAACGAACACCATGTTTAAGCATAAGGGTGTCCATATGTGCTCTTGGCACCAGGACACCCTAGGTCGCAGTTCGATGATCGACTTTGTTGTCGTCTCATCTGATCTGCGGCCGCATGTCTTGGACACTCGGGTGAAGAGAGGGGCGGAGCTGTCAACTGACCACTACCTGGTGGTGAGTTGGCTCCGATGGTGGGGGAGGATGCCGGTCAGACCTGGCAGACCCAAACGTATTGTGAGGGTCTGCTGGGAACGTCTGGCAGAGTCTCCCGTAAGACGGAGCTTTAACTCCCACCTCCGGGAGAGCTTTGAACACGTTCCGAGGGAGGCGGGGGACATGGAGTCCGAGTGGGCCGTGTTCCGCGCCTCTATTGTCGAGGCAGCTTATCGGAGCTGTGGCCGCAAGGTTGTTGGTGCTGTCGTGGTGGCAACCCTCGAACCCGGTGGTGGACACCGGCAGTGAGGGATGCTGTCAGGCTGAAGAAGGAGTCCTATTGGGCCTTTTTGGCTTGTGGGACCCCGGAAGCAGCTGATAGGTACCGGCAGTCCAAGCGGCATGCGGCTCGGGTGGTTGCTGAGGCAAAAACTCGGGCGTGGGAGGAGTTCGGAGAGGCCATGGAGAATGACTTCCGTACGGCTTCGAGGCGATTCTGGTCCACCATCCGGCGTCTCAGGGGGGGAAAGAGGTACGCGACCAACACCATTTATGGTGGGGGTGGCGTGCTGCTGACCTCAACTCGGGATGTTGTGAGTCGGTGGGCGGAATACTTCGAAGACCTCCTCAATCCTACTGGCACGTCTTCCACTGAGGAAGCGGAGCCTGGGGACTTTGGGTCGGGTTCTCCGATCTCTGGTGCTGAGGTCGCCGAGGTGGTTAAAAAGCTCCGCGGTGGCAAGGCTCCGGGGGTGGATGAGATTCGCCCGGAGTTCCTTAGGGCTCTGGATGTTGTAGGGTTGTGTTGGCTTACGCGACTCTGCAATATCGCGTGGACATCGGGGGCAGTTCCCTTGGATTGGCAGACTGGGGTGGTGGTTCCCCTATTCAAAAAGGGGGACCGTAGGGTGTGTTCCAACTATAGG
This sequence comes from Garcialebias charrua, assembly GCA_038048925.1. NCBI lineage: Eukaryota > Metazoa > Chordata > Actinopteri > Cyprinodontiformes > Rivulidae > Garcialebias > Garcialebias charrua. The sequence goes on along the minus strand of JBBPBX010020951.1, from coordinate 11,918 downwards.
GGGATCACACTCTTAAGCCTCCCTGGTAAGGTCTATTCAGGGGTTCTGGAGAGGAGGGTCCGTCGGATAGTCGAACCTCGGATTCAGGAGGAGCAGTGTGGTTTTCGTCCTGGTCGTGGAACACTGGACCAGCTCTACACCCTCAACAGGGTCCTGGAGGGTGCGTGGGAGTTTGCCCAACCAGTTTACATGTGCTTTGTGGACTTGGAGAAGGCATTCGACCGCGTCCCTCGGGGGGTTCTGTGGGGGGTACTCCGGGAGTATGGGGTACCAGGCCCATTGATATGGGCTGTTAGGTCCCTGTACGACCGGTGTCAGAGCTTGGTCCGCATTGCCGGCAGTAAGTCAGGCTCGTTTCCGGTGAGAGTTGGACTCCGCCAAGGTTGCCCTTTGTCACCGATTCTGTTCATAACTTTTATGGACAGAATTTCTAGGCGCAGCCAAGGTGTTGAGAGGATCCGTTTTGGTGACCTTAGAATCGCTTCTCTGTTTTTTGCAGATGATGTGGTCCTACTGGCTTCATCAGTTCGTGATTTACAACTTTCACTGGAGCGGTTTGCAGCCGAGTGTGATGCGGCCGGGATGAGGATCAGTTCCTCCAAATCCGAGGCCATGGTCTTGAGCCGGAAAAGGGTAGCATGCCCTCTCCGGGTCGGGGAGGAGGTCCTGCCCCAAGTGGAGGAGTTTAAGTATCTCGGGATCTTGTTCACGAATGAGGGAAAACTGGAGCGTGAGATCGATAGGCGGATAGGTGCAGCGTCCGCAGTGAAGCGGGCGCTGTACCGGTCTGTCGTGGTGAAGAGAGAGCTGAGTCAAAAGGCAAAGCTCTCAATTTACCGATCGATCTACGTTCCCACCCTCATCTATGGTCATGAGCTTTGGGTTATGACCGAAAGAACAAGATCTCGGATACAAGCGGCTGAAATGAGTTTTCTCCGCAGGGTGTCTGGACTCTCCCTTAGAGATAGGGTGAGAAGCTCAGTCATCCGGGAGGGACTCGGAGTAGAGCCGCTGCTTCTCCACATCGAGAGGAGCCAGTTGAGGTGGCTCGGGCATCTGGTTAGGATGCCTCCTGGACGCCTCCCTGGTGAGGTGTTCCGGGCATGTCCCACCGGGAGGAGACCCAGAGGAAGACCCAGGACACGCTGGAGGGACTATGTTTCTCGGCTGGCCTGGGAACGCCTTGGGATTCCCCCGGAGGAGCTGCTCCAAGTGGCTGGGGAGAGGGAAGTCTGGGCCTCCCTACTTAGGCTGCTACCCCCGCGACCCGACCCCGGATAAGCGGAAGAAGATGGATGGATGGATGGACTTTTCTTCATAAAACAGCGTGGTATGAGGAAGAATCCCTGTGAGGTCAAGTTTCCATAATTGGCACAAAGATGAAGACAATAAATCAGGACAGGAAAGTTTGAGATTTACAGAGTAATGTTCCTTTTTCATTTTGATGCAGTAATAATAGTTTTGTTTAGTTAAGCCTTTTTATTATACAAACCTTTAAGGATTTTTTTTAGTATTTTGTCGTTTTCCTACCAGTTTGCCTCTCACTGCTATAGAACTTGTGATTTTTTTATCTACATTATTGTTTTCATATTTTTTGTTAATTCCTTTCTGACACTCCATAAACTACTGACTTGAAGAAAGAAAGAAAAAAACAACAACACAGAAACACAAGGCTGAGTTTTCAGTTTCACTTCTTTTGTTCCATTTGAAATGGATGAGGAGATTCCTTTGACGTCTGGGAAATTCAGCAAAAAACTCAACTGTTTAAATATAATTTTGGAATGACCAGTAAAGTTAAAACAAACACCGCATTCCCAAATATAAAAAGTCCAGACAGTGAGTTTTAACTGTAAAAAAAATGGATCAAGCTCTATTAGCAGATGCAGTAAAATTGTTACAGTAACAGATTATTTAGTGCAATTAAGTGGAATTGCACCAACAGACTGTATTACTCAAGACTCACTGCAGACTGTTTCATTGCACTGTTGCATTGCAGACTGTCTCACTGCTGAAGTCTTATTGCAGACTGTTGCACTCCAGTCTGTCTTATTGCAGATAGTCTTGTCTCTTTGAAGACTATCTGTCATGATCTGCTGTTTAATGTTTGAACCCACATGCAGAAAAACAGACTGGCTCACAAATGTAAAATGAACAATGGTTTATTTAACTAAACAAAAATGCTGATAGTGTAGAAAAACACTTACTGACAGGAGATGAGATGAGCAGATCACACACTGTGGAAGGACAAAGCCCCGATGCCCAAGGAGTGAAAACACAGAGTTTAAATACTGACACAAACGAGACAGTGAGGAGCACCTGGGGTGATTAGAATGAGGATCAGCTGTGAATGATGACCCGGACAACAGAGGTGCAGGAAAACAGACAGAACCGTCTCATAACCCCCCCGCAAGGGTGGCACCGGACACCTCCAGAATGGGCCCCCACAAAACCAGGGAGGGTGGGGGGAGGAGACAGGACAGAGGGCACAAGAAGATAGATCCCCAAAAACACAAGGCGGACAGGAAAAAACCTGGAAGAAAAAAGAAACAGGGGAAACAACACCCATGCCTAAGAGATCAGGCGGCCGGCCGGGGGGTCGTCCAGCAGGCCGGAGC
>JBBPBX010020950.1:18799-35707 GCA_038048925.1 Garcialebias charrua | reverse complement strand
TATATATATATATATTAGATACATTTAATTAACAATAATATTTTAGTTTTTATTGTCCCGTAGCAACTGGAGGCTTTACAAAGAAGGAGAAAGAACTATCATTTTCATCAAAGTGTGCATATCAAGACCTTAACACTACATTCCATTTTGAAGAAAGCAATCATACCTGTCAAATATTTTTAAGACTTTGATCACTCTGTGACATCACTGACAATAGAATTAGCAGCTAGCATCTCATTTTCAGTAGCACACGTATCACAACTTGCCGGAGGCGTTCGGTGATATTACGCGTGCTTGTTAAATGGAAAATGATAGTATGGCGGCTCCTGTCTAGTTGCCATAGGCTACATTTATTTTGGTGTAGCTTAGGTTTTATGAGTAGCATGATGAAAGCTACTCTTCAGTCAGGCTCATCTGTGTTACAAAAAGCATCACATTTCATGTCAAGTTTCTGGCTTTTCTTTCTATAATCCATCAGTAGTTTTGAGCTCATCCATGCACCTATTTATGCACTGCTCTTTTGAAAACGGCCATAGTCGTGTCTGATGTGTATCTTTTGGCAGCTGATGCTCTTGGGTGTGCCACTGTTGTTAAAACAGAACAAATGCTTTTCTCATGTGCAATTGCTTCTCTTCTGCTTCTCCCATGCTGGCCGTGCTGGATTGTCGCTGTTGGTGAAGAGGCTCTGCAAGCCACGGGCGCTGAACAAGCTCGGTTTTCCATCAGCTAAATGATCAGACACGTCTGATAGCGGAGGGTGTGTTCTGGCTTGGAAAATATTACTAAAGAAGCACTTCAATCGTTAAAAAAATTCAAGAATCGTAAATGTGTTGAAGGTTTTTTATTATAATTTTTTTGGCTCATTTGCAGATTTTCTGTTATTTTTCTTGATACGCTAATTTGAAAACAATCTTGAAAGATTTCCACTAGTATATATATTGATTTATCACTGTGTAATTATGAACTCCAAAAATTGAAGACCATACCAGAAAACTGTCAAATTTACTGCTTTTATGGAGTTGCAATATATGCTAAAGATCAGAAAAATTGAGTACTGTATTTAGCATAAATTAGCATCACCAAGCTAATACCTTAATTCTGAACTAAACTCGTTGTGCACAAACCACTTCTACAATTTTGCAATCTGCAGTTTTTAAATTGTTTGTTAAACTAAAAAAGTCAGACCATAAAGTAAAAAAAAAAAACTTTTGTGACTTTGTTTAGTTATTTATTTTTAATTTTCATCTTGTGTCTTTGTTATCTCACCCTAAAGCACCACCAGGCTTGCCCATTTTTAGACTTTGTCTGTCTTTGACCCCTTTTTCTTTGTCTTCTGGCTTTTCGGATTAACTCTTATCATGGCGTCTTCTTTTCCGGCATATTTGAGGGATTAAAGAGGGATGAAATCCATTCATTCGAATATGAAGTGGATAAAAAAACAACATCAATGGGTGTCCTTATGAAATACATCTTCATATGTTGTCTTCAGACCTTCAAGGAAACCCGGGGTATTTCAGAAAACCACTTTATTTTTCTTTTGAACCTGAACTTAGCCCCTAAAACTACTTCACAGCAGACTATTGCAGATAATATGAACATTTAGATCAGGACTGGGCAGGCTGCCACCATCAGTGCTTTTGATTTGAGTGTTTTTGATTCCTCATCTTGTTTTATCTCTGACTGCTCTGCTGCTCTTCCTCTGACTGCCTCTTTATCACCATGAAGAACTGTTCATGCGAGACAATGTTTCCTCAAAGCTTCAGATACGATCAATGGCTGAGCATCCCTTTTTAGTTATCTGTGCAGAAGTTGCATTGTAAATGACAGGCTAACGAAGACCGACTCTGTGCATGAGAGGATCTGATTACTGTCAAACTTTGATGTTCTTCCTCACAAGTGAACCTGAGCTTGTATCTGTTTCCTTGTCTCACTGGGTTAAATCCACTTGTTTTGGTTGCATATGGATAAGTACATGGAACATTTGTCTTAAAAACATTTTTTGCCCATGTAATGTGCTTATAAACACTGCAAACCATTCAATGTGGTTTTGTTTTGTCAGCTCAATATTTGTGTGGACACGACACCCTACATTGGCACTTATTGGAGCTTGAACATAATATAAACTTAACATTTGATGCAGAGTAACGGTGCATTCAATGTGAACATTAATGTGATCATTGATAATTATGCCACTGCTTTCATTTATTCATTCAGATTTATTTAATTCAGTAACAATATGTGGCACATTATTGAGATCAAAACATGCAAAGACTTGTATTATTGGGAAACTTGGAGAAGCTTCAGTGGAATTACCATCAGGGCAACATCTTGTGTTATTTTCTTTGGTTTTCCATGTCATAGAATGGAAAGTGAAAAGTGAGATTTATCACCAAATGCAGAATATATGAGCCATCATAAAAACTAAGGCAGACATTGTAACTGAACAGGTTGATGGCTTGACAGGGCACATGTTTGTATTTGTCTAAATTATTGTGAAAGTCTGCTGTCCTTTGCACCTGGAATCCACTTGGCGGTGCCCATAATGTATTCTCTTATACTGTACCTTTAACAAAGCAACACTTTAATGTTTTCTTCTCCAAACAAGGGCAAGAATACTCTGAATTTACAACAAGATTATCACATCATCCTGTCACTGCACCCCATTTTTGGTTACATTTCCAGCAATGTGGTTTTCCACCTGAGTTCACTACAACAATCCAACTCTCATCATCAAGCGTTTGAAGTTTTTAAGCTCCTAAAGCAATCCAATGTGTTGTGCACTCAGACTCCTGAAAAAAAAATCCTTTGTGTCTAAAACTGCAGTTTTGATCAATGGTATACTTTAAAAGATTTTACATCAAGGGGGCGGCCGTGGCGTAGTGGTAATGGCAGTCGTTCCCCAATTGGAAGGTTGGAGGTTCAAATCCCGGTTCCCCACACCATGTGTCGTTGTGTCCCTGGGCAAGACACTTAACCCCGAGTTTCTCCCGGACTGGAAGGCGCCTTGCATGCCAGTCGCTGCTACCAGTGTATGAATGCGTGTATGAATGGGTGGATGGTTGGTATTGTAAAGTGCTTTGGGGCTCCTCACAGGGGGCTGGAAAGCGCTATATAAATAAGCTCCATTTACCATTTACCATCAATGTTTCCTTCAATTAATGATTGCAGCAAAGGGCATACACACAATTAGACCAGGAAATAATGTTATTAACTTACTTTTTATGTACACAAATGGTTCTGTACTGTGCCTTGAGATGACTTCTGTTGTGACTTGGCACTAGATACCATAATTTCCACTGTATAAGTCACAGTTTTTTGCATACCCTGCAACTTACTTGAGATTTTCATTAATGAAAAGTGCGTTATAAATTGAATTTATTATTATTATTATTATTACTTATACAGCAAAGCGACTTCTTTATGTTCCCCCATATTTTTAAATCAAAATTTTCCTGAGATCTGACAATTTCATTCATTCTGACATAATATGCCAAGCCAAGTGTCTCACTAAAGGTAAAAGTGGCTATTAATGAGAGACTTGGTTTGCAGCTAATTTGACCATTAAAAGTGCATTTATTAAGGAAATGTTAAAGGTGCTGTCTGCAGTTTCTGTAGTGCAGTCTGTAAGTTTTCTAAAAATATATTTTTAACATATTTCTTCACTTTGTCACTATCTCCTGACAGACTGATGTTGGACAAAGTAATCTTTGAAAAAACTATAGTCCCCTTGCTTCTCCAGGTGTTACTAAACGCATTTCTAAAAAGCCACAGTGACCCGCCGTTAACCAGCCAATAAAAACAGAGTTTGAATTTGAATCAGCCAATAAAAACAGAGCTTGAATTTGAATTTCATCAGAGCAAGCGGGAGCAGAGCCATATATGGCTCTGAGGGGGAGGGATCAGAATGCTTTGCCTGTTGAAAATTTTTCTAAGTGCTGCATTCTACAGAAACTGCAGACTGCACCTTTAAACTGAGACACACCTTTACTATAATGTAGAGCAAACAAACAATTGTTTTTAGGTGGTTATCTTGTTAAATTTCAAATAAATGCACAGTGAGCCCCCTCTCTGCGCGATCCCACAGCTGCAAATAGATTTTTGAAATTCAGCTGATTTGACCATTTAAAGTGCATTTATTAAAGAAAAGTTAAACTGGGACACACCTTTGCTATAATGTCGAGCAAACAAATAATTGTTTTTAAGTGTTATTCTTAAATTCTTGTTAATGTCCTCCCGTGCACGCCCCCACAGCTGCCATTTGGCAGCCAAGCTTTTTTTTTTGGTACAACACCAACCCACTTTTCCGGGTGGTCAGCGGTGACTCATAACATACGTGATAAATTAGAAAAATATGGTATTAGAGGACTAGCTTTGCAGTGAATATGTAGTTATTTGGAGAAAAGAAAACAGTTGGTACAAATTGATGATGTCGGATCTGGCCTCAGAATTGTTTCATGGAGTGCCACAGGGCTCTGTACTTGGACCAAAGTTGTTTATTTATATGTAAATGATTTAGTGTCAGTGTACAGTATCCTTAAATGTGTTCTCTTTGCTGATGATACTACTTTCTTTTATTTGGGTAAAGACTTGGAACAGATGCTTGAGCTGATGAAGATGGAGTTTGCCAAAATACAAACTTGGTTTACATTAAATAAGTTATCATTGAACCTTGATCAAACTAATCACTGTATATGATATTTAGTATTAAAAAAAAGAAAACTGTTGATGTTCCTTTCAAAATTGATGATGTTGAGATATGCAGAGTGAGTGAGGTGAAGTTTTTGGGTGTGATTATTGATGATAAGCTGTCATGGAAACAGCACATTAATTCTGTAAAAACTAAAATATCTAGATCCACTGCAGTGCTCTACAAAGCTAAGGACTTATTGAATGATAAAGCCTTTGCTGTGTAATACAATCATAGTCCCACATTTAATTTATTGTGTTGATATGTGGAGAAAAGCGTGTAAAACCATAACTAAGCCTATTTTTATTCTACAGGAAAGAGCTATACGGATTATTACAAGAAAGTATTACTGTCATCCTTCAAGTATATTATTTCATCAATTGAAATTATTGAAGTTTTATGATTTGGTGGACTATAATATTTTGTCAGTAATGTATAAAGCTCAGAATTCTATCCTCCCTTCAAACATTCAAACGCTTTTTGTAAAAAGGAAAAGTTGTCATAATTTAAAGGGAACAGACATTTTTGTAAAACCTCAGTACAGAACCAGTTTAAAGGGTCAGTCTACTTCAATACAAGGAATAAGTCTGTGGAATAGTTTGGAAAACGATGTAAAAAGTAAAGTCAATGTCTATATTTAAGAAATTGATTAAGACTAAATTGTTGACAAGATATATATAAATTTTAGTTAATATGAAATGTACTAGAAAAGTAAACTTGTGATGAATTATTTATTTTGTTATATTATTTATAGATGATCATTGTTTGAATTGATTATTTGAATTGATTAGTTTTTACGAAGGGGCAGATATGATAAGATTTTTTTCTTCTTCTGCTACCTTTCATTTTAGTTTTTTTATATATATTTTTTTCTCTCTATGTGATTTGTAAATTCTCTTTCTTGTTTTAAATCTGAAATTAATAAAATTTAAAAAATGCAAAGTGTCAGCGGTGATGCATAACAGATGCGACTTATACGGCGAAGCAACATATTTATATTTCTTCCACTTTAATAGACATATTTGGACTGATGCGACTTATATGGTGGTGCGACATGTGCGGTAATAAACTGAATTGAATTTAACATTTTGGTGTTTGGTGAAATTTACAGATCGCAACTGTTTTGTAGCTGTTGAAGAATATGCCACTAGTCAAGGTCAAGGTTGAGGTTCTTTAATGTCATTCGCATCACATGTGGTACATGAGGTAAAATTAAATTGTGTACACAGGGTCCCAGTGATACACCCAACAGTAGCAAAAATATAAAGTGTTAAAAGAAACCGTAAATAAGGATCTCAGAAATAAACTAAGATATATGCCATAGTCACTAATAGTGCAAAACAATACAGCAGCACAAACATGAGTTTTTGTGGATGAGTACGAAGGAATGAATGAATAAAGCAGCATGAAATAATCAGCAGCATTTGATCAGCAGCATGGATAATCAGCAGCACATCAACAATCAAAGTTGCATTACAGTGATTTTTTTTTTTCACAGTGATCAAAGTCAAAGTCAAAGTCAAAGTCAACTTTATTGTCAGATCTGCAATATGTACTGTACAGGACATACACAGGACCGAAATTGCGTTTCTCTCAGTCCCTCGGTGCAACAGTAAACATCTAAACATTGAAACACTGAAACATATAATAATAGACATAAGCATAAAATAGTAAAACTAACACTGTCCTGAGTTTTTGCATAGTGGTATAAGAGTATGAAAATTTACACCAACTCTAAAACTAAAACTAAAACATTAAACATTTAATGAACATAATACTGTCCTGAGTTTTTGCATACTAGTATAAAAAAGAGTATAAAAAGTATAACTAAAATAAACTAAAGGTTTCTAGCATTGACATTTGCAAAGTGGCAAAGCAGCGTATGAGTTAATGTGCACAGTATATGTATGAGGTAGTAGTTGATGTTGTTATAGAGGATATAGTGATGATCCTGACTTGGGGTTTATGAGTCTAAAAGCTTCAGGGTAGAAGCTGTTCCTCAGTCCAGTGGTTCTACACTACATGGAAATTACAGCTGAATTATTTAGTCACAAGAACTTAACAGAAGGCTGAGATGACATGTGTTATGTGTATGATCTGTTGAAGGTCATTCCTGTTAAAGAAGAAAAAAAGGCCGTGTTGCTCACATCATCAAGTTATATTGCCTTTATGGTAAATAAACCACAGAATGTTTTCAGTATGTATTTCAAAAGTAGTTTTAATTTAGTAAAAAAAAAAGAGAGAAACTAAACAGATTAAAAAGACAAAAGAAAATTTGAAATCAAAAACATTTAATAATAATAATAATAATAAACTTTAAGAGTTTGAACTCTTTCAGGACTAATCCAACGTACGATTACGAGTTCAATAAATCAACTTTTGGTAACAAGACGGCTTTTTCCCCACAAAGATTAAATTAATTACTGGAAAGATGGGAACATAGTGACATCATTTTCCAGACTTTCAGATGCAGTTACGCTCCTATCTCACACGGAACCCATATTTACAACATCTGCATCTTTGGCTTGTAAAGTTGGACTTTAGTTGAGGAATTGTTTTATTAAAATGGAAGTGACGTGCTCTGCGGGATGGTGAATTTGCAAACAGTCCTTCAGCATGCTTGTTTCGCCTGGTTTCAAAATGTAAGAATCCAACAGATTAAAGATCTGATGAAGAAGTTATTCCTAGAAGATATTTGTTAGCTCTTGAAGAATGCTGGATGAATCAGCAATTAGAAAATCAGTTTTAGTTCAATATCTGTAACATTGTCTGTTATAACCATTTTTGTGCTTCCAGTAGTCGCAGCCGTCATGAATCAGGTTGACTACAAAAGTTATTCAACTGGATATATATACAGTTATTACTTGTGAGATTTTCATTCAAATCTGACAAGTAGTTCATCAGACATTTTGCTAACACTATTTTCCTTTCAGCCCATAACAATGTTTCATTATATATTTTTTATATTTGCATCCATTCAAAATGACAAGTGGACAGTTTAGATTTCTCATTTTTCTTCCACGATGCACCTTTGTGCATTACACACACACACTTCATCAAACAAATCAGCATTTGGTGATTAATGGCAGGCAGCTGGGACATTTTAACCAGCTGCATATAGATGTGTAGAGATATGACATAAAAATAACCTTTCAATGTTAAAATAAAATCAAAACCAGTGGAAAATCAGATCAGTCTAATTTTAGAGTTGAGCAGCTTGTGAAAACAAATATAGTGAGACATAAAAAAAATACAAAAACAATATGGAAAATGAACGTAGCATTATTTGAAGGAATGCATGTGACCTGTAGCCTGCATGCTAAACTTGTCAACAAAACTGTTGCCCAATCCGTTAGTCCTCAAGGTGTGTGATGGGGATGACTGTTCGCTAACAGAACACTAAATCTTCCTTTTGTGTAAGAGACTGAGTTATAGCCATTTGTGTGTTTGTTTTAACAGATTGACATCCAACAAAACCTTTTGGGAATGTAATAACTTCACCTTAAAGAATATCAAAATGACTTGTACCGGTAATTGTTTCATTCTGAGAGACAAAAATACCGACATTATGATGCAAAACATCAAAGTTAATGTGCAATACAGTAATCCAGGTAGAAAATCCAACAAAGTTCAATCAGGTCATCTGGACGATTTCTTTTTTTGTTGAGACATTTCGTTGGTGAATAATAATAATAATAATAATAACTTTTATTTATAACGCACTTTACATCAAACAGATCTCAAAGTGCTACAATGAAAAATAAAATCAAGATAAAAATCAACCACAAATGCAACAAAGAAGAGGAACAACCAAGAGGATGGAGCCTCACAGATAATTGCATCAAAAACTTAAAATTCACAAAATGCAGATAAAATACTCAAAAAACTGGGTGCAATAAAAAACAAAAGCACAATTAATTATTTAAAAAACTGGATAAAAAGAAAGGTTTTAAGACCTTTTTTAAAACATGTCACGGTCTGTGGGGCCCTCAGATATGAGGGCAGGGCGTTCCACAGCCGAGGGGCAGCGCAGGAGAAAGCCCGGTCTCCCATTGTGCGAGACCGAGACCTGGGAGTGAGAAGAAGATGGGTGTTGGAAGAGCGGAGAGTGCGGGAAGGACAGTGAGGAGTGAGAAGTTCTTTTAAATAGGATGGTGCATTACCGTACAGGCACTGGAAGGTGAGCAGATAAATTTTGTATGTGATCCGGGCAGAAACAGGAAGCCAGTGTAGTGAACGCAGTACAGGAGTGATGTGTTCATACTTACGCACTCTCATCAGGACCCTGGCAGCGCTGTTTTGGACATACTGTAGTTTTTGTATGTTCTTGCCAGGAATCCCGAAGAGAAGTGCATTGCAGTAATCCAGTCTGGAGGAGACAAAGGCATGGACGAGCTTTTCTGCATCAGTGAGGGACAGTGTAGACCGAAGCTTTGCAATATTTCGAAGATGAAAAAAAGAAGTTTTACAGATATGCTTTATATGGCTTTCAAAGGTGAGTTGTGGATCAAAAATAACACCAAGATTGGTGACTGTATTGGAAAGAGAGATGTTCTGGCCAGAAAAAGTGATACTGAGGATTTTTTGTTGTTGAATTTGATGTGATGTACCAATTTGAATTGCTTCTGTTTTTGAACTGTTAAGGTGAAGGAAATTTTGCCGCATCCATGCCTTTATCTCCTCCAGACACGCTGTGAGTGTGGAAAGAGAAGAAAGTGGAGAAAATGGAGAAGCTGAAGAAGATGATGTAGATGGGGTCTCAGACACATTGCTACCCAGTTTAAGATACAGCTGAGTATCATCAGCATAGCAATGGAATGAGACCCCATAGCTGCTGATAATACACCCAAGTGGTACCATGTATAGGTTGAAAAGGAGGGGTCCCAGAACTGATCCCTGGGGCACACCACAAGAAACAGGATGGCTCAATGACTTGGCACGCCCGATGGAGACAGACTCTGTTCTGTCTGTCAGGTATGATCGGAACCACTCCAGGGCAGTGCCAGTAAGTCCTGCAAACTGCTGTAAGCGTTGGAGCAGAATGTAATGATCAACCGTATCAAAGGCTGCCGAAAGATCAAGGAGAATAAGGAGAGAGGAGGAACCACGGTCTGCAGTGACCAACAGGTCATTTGTGACCCGGACAAGAGCTGTTTCAGTGCTATGTGCTGTTCGAAAACCTGATTGGAATTTATCCAGTATATTATTGTCATGTAGATGTTCTTGTAGATAAACCGAGACTAATTTCTCCAAAACTTTAGCGAGGAAGGGAAGGTTGGAAATGGGTCTGTAATTTGCCAGGTCATGAGGATCGAGGGTAGGTTTTTTAAGCAGAGGTTTAATTATAGAGGACTTCAAGTCCAGGTGAAGAATCTCAGTCATCCAGGACAATGGTACATTCAAAAATTTAAAAACAAAAACCACAGGACTTTATTTGTAACAGAAGATGTTTCACTTCTCATCCATGGAGATTTCTCAATTCAAAGTGCAGGGAGCGTGGGGTTCGAGTTACAAAGCTGATGTAAGATACATACACACATATGCCGATTGACCTGTCACACCTCACGGTAAGGGTTCTTTTTTTTTACTTTTTGAAGAGACACGTCATCCTTTATCCAAAGGACTTCATCAATCTGAGGAACCCCCCACACACACACAAAACAAACAAAAATATCCATATGACTTCACTGAACTTTGTTAGATTTTCTACCTGGATGGAGGGCAGGTTCCAGAAACCATCTTCTCACCAGCAGGTTGGTCCACCATAGGTGTGCTGCTTGTGGGACTCAGTGTATTGGGGCTCCTTGGACTGATGAAGTCCTTTGGATGAATGACGAAACGTCTCATCCATATGACCTGACTGAACTTTGTTGGATATGATGCAAAAAGTTTTGAACCTCTTTCATCAGTGTGACAGATTTCATGGTGCTGCTCATAGAAAGAAACCCACCAACTTAGGCACAAGCAAGTTAAAACAGTCCAGTCAGGCTGCAAAAAAGTAAAAACAAAACAAACAAGAAAAAAACTACGTACATGGGCATTAATTTTAATGTCTTCCTGTGTTTGTTTCTGCTGTTTCTCACACTCACACACACTCGCTAACGGCAGTTCGGTGGATGGTTACGGTAATAAGCGGTTTAAAAGAGTGTGTTTTACTAAATATTATACTTCAACCTAGCAATTAACACCTACTGACTGTCTATGCGGCTAAATTATTTGTATGATGTCTACACAGTTGCATTGTTTCCATAGCAGTGCTGTCAATACACCCGGTAATCTTAGAGAGGTGAGAAACAGGTGTCCCTTCAGTGTGCAGGCAAATATGTGTGTCTGTCTGCTTTGGAAATATGTTTACGTTTTCAAAAGTACTCAAGTTGTGATTGCAACATATGCACTTTTTAAAATTAACAATTATTGTGTCCTAAATTAAAAACTTGTGAGCAAGCTTTGTGACCAGATGACAACTACCGTATGCATTTGTTTAACTACGGAAACAGCCGAAGTGTCGGAAACAGGTCAAGTGGTAATCTTAGCCATATTTGTTTTCCTACACTATCTCCAGCCTAATGTAAGCCAGTCACATGACCAAAGCTTGCACATGTTTTTCATCAAGTGCTTTGTTTACATTAAGTGTGGACCCACATTTCAGAAGAGCATTCAACATTGCTGGCATAAACTCTTTGAAACTCCACCCTTAGATACACTGTACTTTTAGATAAACTTTTTTATGTTTGATCGTTTGATCGCAAACTCCAAGCATGAGGTATTTTAAGAAAAAGACTAAAAATGGTTATTATTCAAACATATAAGGATGAGCAAGGGTGAGAAATTGGATGGTAATGATAGAACTGAGGATGATTTGGACAATTGGGTGCTGATCTGTGTATAAGTGTGTGTAAATATATGTGGATGTGCAAACAAGGAAATGTTATCTATGTATTTATGCAGGTAGATGTGTATGCATATCTATGCGAGTATGTACATATGTATATACTTTCATCTAGTCCAGAAAATACTGTTAGTTATTTTTTATTATTATTATTAATATTAATATTACTTCTTTTTTTTCTGGAAGGGATACTGGCAACAGGAAGACTATTTATCCTATGAATTATTGAATGGATAAGGGAAATGATAATATAAGTTAAACTTCATCATACTCCTTTTCAGACTCACAGTCGCCATTAGAGGAAAGGAAAATAAAAAAATGTATCTTTGCATATAGAAATTGGGTATGTTTATTTGATAATAAGATTCTGTATCTATATTTGGAAACATGAAAGTCTTCAGTATTGTGTTTTTTGGTGATATGTCTGTCTGAAATAAAATTTATCATCATCGTCGTTCGGTCATGTCATCTGGACGGTTTCTTTTCCCACAACTCACAGAGTGGACCAGATATGTTGGTTGGTCCACAGTCCGTTCCAGATGACCTGATTGAACAAGGTTGGATTATTTACCTGGATTATTGAACATGAACTTTAGTGTTTTGAACCACTTTGGCTGTGGCTGCCTCAGAGGAGTCAATGGGGGAGAGGGTGGGCCCCAGAAACCATCTTATCACAAGCAAACTGGTTGGCCCACTATGGGAGTGTGCTACTAGTGGGACTGAGTTTGTTTGTAGCTCCTTGTACTGATGAAGTCGTTTGTATGAAGGACGAAACATCTCAACATAAAAAAATAAACTGTCCAGATGACCTGACTGAACTTTGTTGGATTTTTTTTACCTGGATTGTTGAGCATGAACATTGGTGTTTTTATGTTTGATTCCATATTGAGCAATAAGTACATTTAAGTATTAGTTACACCACTACAGTAATTAAGCAGCGCTGTGGGTGCATTTAATCCTAAAACCAGTTGCAACAACTGCAGCCTCTGCTGTCTATCACCCATGTGTTGGTGTGCTGTTTGCCTCCAGACTTGGTTTTCCATGACACTATCGCTTGGCATCGAGACTGGAACAAGCTTTTCTATAAAGGGTGTTTTCATTCTATCAAGTGCTGACATGTTAGCTTGTCATATTAGTATGAAAATGTATTTCTATTATGTGGGAGGTGTGTGTGTGTGTGTGTGTACAGTCATGTGTGTCTGTTTATGCTCCCACTGACATACATCTTTTGCAGCGTATCAGACCGCCAGGGGAGAGGACAGGCGAGAGTGTTTGCTCTGCTTCTTAAAACAAACTCTCAAGGCAGATGAATGATATCAGGAGGTGCGATTAACAGGGACGAGGCTGAATGAAAAACCGAGTTAGCCCCATTCTCACCCTCACTTTCTCTTCCCCTCCCTGGGCCCACTATTAAAGACACTTGCTTACATAAAGGAATTAAAATAGTGTGTCAACAAGGCACTGTTAAAAAGTTGTTTTATGTTTACCTAGTTCATAGTACAGTGAGGATGAGTGGGTGATAAGTCAATGAAGAAGAAAAATGGAAATAAAGTCATCGTGTAAAGCCTCTGTGCCACAGAACAGGCCACAGATGCTGGCAGCGCTTTCACAAAGCAGAGCCAAACCTCTTCTTCTCATTAAGAGTTAGAATAAACTATTTATCTATATTATATACACTCATCTGTCAGAGCTGTTTAGGAGGTCCAGAGCTGTATTTAGAAAATGAAAAATGTATATATGTTTGAACATTTTAAATATTTAAACTATACGAAGCAAACCTGATTTATTTTGCCTCACACTTTTGAGTTTTTTGATGTAATATAATACATCTACTTTTGGGGGAGTTGTAAGGTGAGTTTATTTGAGGGGATACGTGTGGTTTTAAGTGGTGATGTTCAGATTCTGTATCATCTGGAAATCTAGAAAGTCTGCTTCCTGCTATACCAAAATCAGCTCGAGCCGCTTTAAGATAAACTGTAGATGGCTTTTCTGTTGAGACGTGTCCAACAGTGTGACTTCTACATTTGTGAAGACCACACAGCTCTTCCAAGCGCAGTCCAGCGACAGAATGTAATCTGATGTCAGAGCTGAGATGTGCCTCTGGGAAACTGTGCACTGTTGTCTCCCACGAGTCCATTCAAGAAGCACATTGTCGTCACAGCTGGTGGGTTAAGCTGGCAGACCTAAAGCTGGAAAAAAAAAATGGAGGCAGCTACTGATTTTTCAGTAGGTTTTTGTTCTGGCAAGTCGTTACTAATCAAAAAGCTCATCTGTTTTGTGTTGCCTAGATATCCATCTCTTCTCTAACATGGTTTAACCTTTTCGCAGGGCAGTGGGCAGTCCTCTGGTCATGGATCCCAACAGCATCTGCAGGAAGGCGAAGCGTCTGGCGGGGAAGCAGGCTGAGCTGTGCCAGACCCAGCCAGAGATCATCAGTGAAGTGGCCAAAGGGGCCCGGCTCGGCGTCAGGGAGTGCCAGTACCAGTTCAGGTACCGGCGCTGGAACTGCACTAGCCACAATAAATATTTTGGCAAAGTACTTCAGCAAGGTGGGTAAAGAAGGAATGCTTGCTTGATGTTTTCTCCCTTGTCTCTTACATGTATTATTTTCCAAGAAGTGAGGCATTAAACATTTGTTCCTAAAATACGAGAAGATGATTAGCTTGACTTTCCTAAAACTAGGGTTGCACGATATTGGATTTTTGGCCGATATCCGATATACTAAACATATTTGGCCGATAACCGATAACCGATACCAATACCGATATGTTTTTTCCTAGACCTACTTACAGAGACTGCATAGCTTTCTCTGATGTGGAATTAAAATACTACATTATTCTGCATGGTCTTTTTCAGTTTGGGCTGCTAGTAAATGCAGATTCCCAAAAGGGGGTGGAAAATTATTTAACGCTTCAATTTGGATTATGTTTAATGTCAAATGTATTCATGACATTTACTCTCTCTAACACAGTAACAACACTCGAACAGTGCAAATTTGTAAATTTTCACAAATCTAAATTCAACCTGTTCACAAGCGACAAGTGTGTAGTGCATTAATATATCTCCATGACAGTTTCTTAAATTAAAAAATAACTTATATCAGTGAGTTTTTTTATGGAATGGCCAATGTCAGATATTTAACTTTATCGCTAAAATTGGCCGGTATCGATATCATGCCTTTAATATTGTGCATCCCTACCTAACTCTATAACATTTGAGCTCTAGTCAGAAATCTATTAGGGAAAATATGAGCAACAGCGATGTAAATAGCAGGGGTGTCAAACTTTTTCAAACTAAGGGTCAATTTTATTGGTCAAATGGTCCTCAACAATAGTTGGACTGGTCTCATTTGACATTCTCTGTTGTGCTTTCAATATCATATTCAAAGATTACTGAAAAAATTCATAAAAGTATTTTACGTTTCACATGTCATCTTGGGGGCCAGATAAGATATCAACGAGGGCCATATGTGGCCCCCGGGTCTTAAGTTTGACATGTGGTACATTGATAGAAATCTAAGATTATATTATCGTGTAATATTGAGACAGCTCAATTGTAAATATTACAAACATAATTCAATTAAAAAAGCTGCTATATATGGTGATTGCTTCTGGACTGGTTCCTTTTGCCTGGACTGTGTTGCATAATTTATTGGTGGTAATAGAATCAAATCTTTATGTCACTGTATGGCTTATATACACAGTACAATAAGACTGGGAACATAGCTAGTAAGGCTAAAATAAGGTAAAACATGATCCAATCTTTGTGTCAGCAGTATAACACTTATTTAATGCTAATCATCTAATTATATCTAAAGGTGAAAACGAGTCAAATTCATCTATAAATGCCAGAACAATTTTTTCTGCGTGCATATAAATATGGTTTCCCCAAGATTTAATTTGTACTTCCTGCCCCGGGCAAGATATTTTCAATGGAACTTTACAAATGCATTACAAAAATGTCATGTCCAACTTTTCAGCCATCAGTACCTGGGACTGCAGCCGGCAACCTTACATCAACTTGAGGTCAGAACCCTGTCTGATGGCACTCCAACAAACAAGGGCGGCTGTTGTATTTCAGACTAGACATATTCACACTTGACTGACTCTCCTCCTCATCAGATTGGGCACGCTTGAAATGATTAGCTGAGATTGCTTTTTTCCTTGCATCTCTTTTAAGATCTCCTAACATCTTACTCCAGCTCTTTGAAGTCTATAATATAACTGACGTTGGGTCACTGCTGGGTCTTCAGCAATTACTGTGTTGGTTCTCCGGTCGTGTGATTAGATCCTTCAAGAGCTTACTTTTTTTTTTGTTTTTCACGGTCATCACAGGGGACCTTCTGATCTGTGTGTTTAGTTAACAAACATGGGATTCTGTATTAATTTATGCAGCCAAAATGTGCCAGATATTTTACTAAAAGCATTTTTTTCTCTTTAGTCTTTGATACACAGAACATAAAAGTAGATTTTTTTTATTTTACATGCTGTATTAAACCAATCAGTAGAATCACTGTTTTTTTCTTTGTGAATTTACATTAAAAAATGTGAACTAAATGTTCTTTTTGAAAAGAAAGTTTAAGTCTTTTATCCTTTTACATAACTTCTATAGCAGGAATAGGAAGCTTCCTAAAAAGACAGAAATATGTGTATTTTAAAACAAAAACTCTTTTTGTTCCTAATACTATTTTAATCAATGAACTCTTGTTTATGTTGATGAATCTTGCAGTTAAGAAAACATGTTTTATCATTTCATTACATTTCTGACAATACCTGTGTTTGTCAGTGCCTCTGAATGAATGGAAAAAATGGGAATGAGGCAAAAAACAGACAGAGGAAGCGAGAGGAGAAGAAAATGGAAAAGGGCCAAGAATCTACCGGTTGAAGACAATTAATCATAAATTCCTGCCTGTCTTAAAAGAAAGAGGCCAAAGTGCTCTTCTGTGCTGAAGCTTTTGTCCTCAATTACCTGGATATGCCCGTAATGGCTGTTTATTATAGACAAGTACCAGTAAATGTCAAAATAAAAGTACCTCTGTATTTACCCTCTCTAAGTGGTTCACTTAACCTCACTAACATGTACTTTGACTTTTATAAAACAGCGATATGAGATGTTCAGCTCACGCAAGCTTTGGTTTGCAGGAAGTAACAGGCTCTGATGACAAACACATCTTTTAGCTTCCAGTTTGTTATTTTCCTAATTCTACTGGTAAAGATAAGCAGCTTGAACTGCTGTTAGTGTTCTGATTTTATATAATTAAATTCAGTTTATTTTTATAGTGCTAAGTCACAAAAGAAGTCATCACCGGTCAATGTAGAGAAAACTATATATA